>JARKHS020004327.1:0-67503 GCA_030143305.2 Amblyomma americanum
TGAGGTGCCGAATATGTATTCTCATGGTGTCAACAGCAATGTATGTAGTAACAGGATGTTCCCTGGCAACAAGAACAGTTGCTGCTGTTGATGCACATTTAGGCAGTCCAAGGCAGATACGGAGAGCTAGCGCTTGCACACTTTGAAGAGTCTTGATATTTGTCTTTCTAATGGAACTGAATATCGTAAGGCTGTACCGCATGTAGCCCAGAAATAGGCAACGGTACAGTTGCAGCATAGAGCGCACTGATGTGTCCCAGGACTTTCCCGCGAGGAAGGAGAGGACGTGGACAATCGCAATTAGTCACTTTCTCATGTCGTAGACATGTGGACTCCACGAGAGGTTCCTGTCGGTGACAACACCAAAGAATCTGTGGCTTCTCTCATAGGGAATAGCTTCACCATTAATGCAAATGGTGTAGCGTGACATTATTTTGCGTGTGAACGCCACAAGCGAACACTTTTCGGTCGAAATGGTCAGGCCCTGCAAGCGAAGATAAGATGTCAATATCGATGTCGCCTTTTGAAGTCTTGCACGAACTTGAGGACGGGTCACCCCTGATGCCCAAATACAGATGTCGTCTGCATATACCGAGATCTGGGCAGAGTGTGGCAATACGTCGACCAGGCCGTTGAGAGCAAGGTTGAAGAGAACTGGGCTCAGCACTCCACCCTGAGGGACTCCGCGCGAATTTCGG
Source organism: Amblyomma americanum (assembly GCA_030143305.2). NCBI lineage: Eukaryota > Metazoa > Arthropoda > Arachnida > Ixodida > Ixodidae > Amblyomma > Amblyomma americanum. Next base: position 699 of record JARKHS020004327.1, read on the forward strand.
TGTAAGGACGTTGGTCCGTCCGCAGTCAGGACAAAAAACGACCTCTCTGATAAATAGCTACGTATCCAGCTGAACGTGCGGCCTCCGATCTCAGCAGCTTCCATTGCGTCCAAAATGGTCTGATGCGTTACGTTGTCGTACGCGCCCTTGATATCCAAAAACAATGCTACGGTCAATCTTTTCAAACTTTTGCTGTGGTGCACGGACGTTACAAGGTCAACCACGTTGTCGATAGAAGAGCGGCCCCTTCGGAACCCAGACATGAAGGTTGGATAAATCTGATATTGCTCCAAGTACCATTCCACGCGTGTGAGCAGCATTCTTTCCATGACTTTGCCGACGCAGCTGGCGAGTGCAATTGGACGGTATGATGAAAGGTCGAGCGGTGATTTCCCCGGCTTAAGAAGTGGAACCAGGCGACTGGTCTTCCAATAATGAGGAACGATGCCAGCAGTGCATGGCTTGTTAAAAGTGTCCAAAAGAGCCCGTCGAGCTTCTTTGCCAAGGTTGGCAAGTGCGGAGTACGTCACACCATCGGGCCCTGGTGATGATGACCTTCTACAACAAGCCAGCGCAGCATCAAGTTCTTCCATGGAGAATAGTGCATCCATCCAAGAATCCCGTGAGGGTGGGACATTGTTGCAGTGCAGCGTTGCGCCTGGATTCGGAGGGCCTCTTATTCTTGCGCAGAAATCTTCAGCTACCTCAACCACACTGCGCCTTTGGTAGAGCGCTACGAATTTGAAAGTGTAGTGCTGTTGAGGGTACGTGCGTAGACCTCGAATTACACTCCAAACGCGTGACAAAGGCTTCCGTGGATCAAGTGTTCGGCAAAATGTCCTCTACCGTTGTGTTTGCAGTGCCTGAATTCTGCGCTGAATCTTCTTCTGTATGCGCCTGGCACCTCTTAGGTCTAGGCGCGACTTTGTGCGTCGGTATCTGCGCTCTGCCCTGCGCCGTTGTGATCGCAGTCGCTGCAATTCGAAGTCAAAATCGGTGTAGTTAGCGACAGGGTTAAAGGGGCAGGTGGTGTGTTCCATGGCCTCCTTAATTTTTTGTTCAAGACCGGTAGAGAAGCCCTCTGCGCAAGCAGCCTCCATAAGTAATTTAAAAACTGTCCAGTCAATGCGCTGCCTACACGTGGCTGGGAAAAATGTGGAATGGCTGGTAATAATCAGATAGGTTGGGACATGGTCGCTGCCATGGGTTTCTACATCCGAAAACCACCGGACGCTTTTGTTAAGGCACTTTGAAACGAAAGTCAAGTCCAAGCAGCTGCTATAAGTCACCCCTCGAATATAGGTCGGGCTTCCGTCATTCAGGAACTGGAGGTCATGGTCAGAGGCGAAGGACACAAGCTGTCTTCCCCTAACGTCCATCCTAACGCCTCCCCACATGGTGTGATGAGCATTGAAGTCACCCATAATAACCCACGGAGCAGGTGTAGCTGCCATCAAACCACTCAACCTTCTGGCGTCGAAACGACATGATGCGCCAAGTACACCGCCAGTAGCGTAAACGTCAGGTCACGGCTCTTCACTGTCAGGCAAACGTACTGATTGCCTTCGTTCGGTAGAACTGAATGTTGCACGTAGGTAAGTTCACGTCGAATGTAGACGATGACTTTGCTGGATCTGTTGCACGAAATAAATACAGGATACGAAAATTAATACGAAAGAAATACAGGATTCTGCGCATTATGGCTCAGCGTTACGAACTGCGTTTTTTTTACGTTGTAGCCTACTATAATTGAGTGCACAAGCTGTAGTTTGTAATGTAGTGGTACTCTTAGATCTCAGTCACTGCATCTTTTCAACATCTCCAGTGCTTGGCAACCGATTTGTTAAGGGGTTAAGCTAATGAGCGGATGAGATTAAGAAGTTTGCAGGCAAAGGGTGGATGCAGCTGGCAAAAGATAGGGTTAATAGGAGAGATGGGAGAGGCGTTTGCCCTGCAGTAGGTGTAGTAAAGTTGATGATGATGATAATGATGATGATGAAGCTAATGAACTGATGAGCGAAACACTTCGCAAGACAATGAGGATTACACGGATGGAGTGTAGTGCTAACTGGCAACCCATTGAATGGTAGATATCAGCAGAGAGTAAGTGCAGCCCTCCTCGGTTGATATGGTTCTGGCGCTTCATCCAAGTAATGTGCTAGAGTTAGGATTACCCCAGCTATTCGGAGCACCACGGACGTGAAATTTCATTCAATGGCCAGCATAGAATTCAGTTGCAGCAACATGCTTTCTGCTTGCCACCAACTACATATACAATATATATACATGGTGCCATAGTGTTTCTCACATTATGTGTACGTGGTGATTGCAAGCCCATGCGTGTACAGGGTTGTCCCTTTCAAGTTTGAACACTGCTTCGGGCAGCCGGCACTCTGCGCAGCACCTCTCGCGTGCCTGGGTAACTAGCGCGCAGGTGCAGTGAAAAATATAGGCGTGGCTTTCGCCGCGTCGTCTGCTAGAGCACGCCACCACTGCTGGATTAATCTCGCCTTGCAGCGAAGATCACTTTCGCATTGAGCGTAGAGCGCCCGGGGAATTACTGTTTCCGATGTAGCAGCTTAGAAACACAGCACCTGCGCGTGGTTGAGAGCTGCATCCAGGGTGGCGAAAGCTTTTGCTTATCGTTTCTTCTTGCGATCAACACATAATAAAAGGCTGAGAGGAAGAAAAACTTCATCCAAGTGTAATTTCAAGCAGTTTACGTGTAGCCTTCCGCCATATAGATGCGATATTTTATAATTTGAAGCACTTCGTGTCGAGTGGCCAGAATATCACGATTCATGGGTGCTTTCATCTGAACAAAGTGCCCCACCCTAGTACAATGTCAGTGCTAAATTTATTGACTGGCAATACAGGTGCAGGTAAGGCGAAATTTTTTATTTGCTTATTTAGCTTATGGCACAATGGACTAGGCTGCTAGGGAGCTTCATGATTTTGATAAAATAACGGCTGATGAATTCACACACCCTAGCATTCTTGTGGAAATGATTTACAGTGGTCTCAAAGACGACCTTGGTTGCTGCTGATATGCGACCACTGTTTTCCCGCAGATGAGCAATACATGCCCATGTTTTTGATACACTCTGTTTTTGGACCATTTTTACGGTGCAGTGTTGGTGTTCATACTGGCTTTGTATTAATCTGCCTCCATGGCAGCGCACTATATATTTAGTACTAACATATCCGAGCGGCGCTTTGAGCGGATGAAAGCACTCGTGAGTAACCGGCTTATTCTGGCTGCTGGGCAAGAAGTGCTTGAATGTATAAAATATTTCAGCTAAGTGGCGGCCCTAGCCTCCAAGCAAACCGCTTGAACTCACTATTGGACGAAGTTTTTCACTGTATCTGCCTTTTTATTATGTGTTGATTGCAAGAAAAAACGATAACGAAAAGCCTTTGCTACCTTGGATGCAGACCTCAAACACGCGCAGGTGCTGGGCTTCTAAGTTGATGTGTTGAAAACAGTAATCCCCCAGACGCTCTGCGTTGAATGCGAAAGTGATCTTCACTGCAAAGCGAGATAAATCTAGCGGTGCTGGCGCGTTGCAGGAGAGGACGCGGCGAAAGCCACGCCTATGGTTTTCACTGCACATGCGCGCTAGTTACCCAGGCACTCGAGAGGCGCTGCGCAGAGCGCCGGTGGCCCGGAGCAGTGTTCAAACTGAAAGTGGACGACCCTATACTTCATGTGAAATTAATAAGCTTGAAGCACCTACCGCTCTTGTGATGCAAATGAACTTAAATTGCATTTTAAGGTTCAAAAATACGTAACCAAAACCGCACCAATGTTCGGCTTCCTGGCCTTTTGCCTGCTTTGAGGCTTCTAGCGACTGCAGCACCACTTCGTTATTTTGGAAATATGGCGGAGGCATATTCCAGGAAGTGCACCACTTTAGCATTGTCTTTGCCCTTGGCACCTGCTTCCATTTTGTCGGGTTAATCATATATCATGCCTGCTCCCATCAGCTTCGGACACAAGTGACAATGCAATTGAAGAAATGGGCATGACTATGCTGACATGTACTACGACTTTGAAGGCCTAAAGGCTCTGGTGCAACAAAGACAGAGCTAGCAGTGGGGCGTATGTGTGCACCCGAGTTTATATCCTCCACCTACTTAAGCTGCCACTTGCCTCTGTGGGACATGCACAGGGAATGGTGCTATTAATAGCTTATATGTTAAGACTCTTTTAACATGTGCATTTTACCTTGTAGCAACCCGCACCTCTACTGCTGCATGTAAATAACAGACCAGTGATAGAGGCATCACAGAAGGATGCATACTGAGCAAAAAGTAATTTCAAAATAGCATATCATTGTCAATCAGAGAAAACTTGCAGTAATCGTGCTGATCACACAAAAGTCAGCGTTATTTAGCATGCATGACACTTTGTATACCACGATCAAAACTCTGCCACACTTTAGGTTTTTGTTCACATTCCCATGTTATCGCACACTGCCCAGATATAAGAACAGGAAATATTTGTGCCACTGACCGGTATCTATGCAGAATATTTCTTTACATATGTAGTTGTCATTATCAGTCTAATTGCATTGAATGCAGAACAAAGGCCTTTCAGTGTCCCTCCAGTTGAGCCTGCCCTGTGACAGCTGTGGCACCTTGTGCATAAAAATTCTAGTGGAACACTGTCGTGAATCATCGTCCACCCACTTCTAGCCTAGCAGGAAATAAACAACATATGCAGCAAAGGCCACTCATGCTACCGCGGAGGCTGTGTGCTTAGCCACGAAGGTCACATGATAATCTACACCCCTTACCTACATTGTCTTTCATAGCTCACAGGCTGCTTCAAGATGTTCGACCCCAGATGCCTACAGTAAAGTGTTTATGTGTTTGTAATAGCCAGGAATTATTGCATTAATTGTAATATCCAGGAATTGTTGCATTAAAAGTTTGCCTTATTTTCATGTCAGGGAGCAATTTTAGTGGGGACTGCACTTGAGTTGGGTCTTTGATCTCTAGTCTTTTGCAGGATCATACAAGAATCCAGAGAAGAAAGCAAGGCATTACGAGTTGGGCTCTGCAGTAGAAAGTTCTGCAATGTCTGGTAATTGGAAATGCCTAAATTTTTAAACATTAGTAAAATGATTGCATACTCATAATATGCACGCATTTTTCTGTTTTAGGCAATGAGTGTCCGGATGTTCCTGAAGTCCGGCTGCCATCACCGCTGAGGCTGCCATAGCCACCCCGGCTGCCATCGCCACCCCGGCTGCCATCGTCACCCCAGCTGCCATCGCCTTGGCAAGAGCCACACCAGAATGTCTGTTTCTAGGAAGGAGCTCCCTTCAAACACTGGTTTCAATGCAGAGTCTGAATTCCTTCACTCAGCATGAGACACATCATATTTTCAGCACTGTAATTTAACATGACTATATATTGGTTTCAAAAGAAATAGAATAATCTATCTGTGTAACCATATATATAAGCCTGGTCATGACATGAGGCTTGGGCCATTTATACAGAATAAAAGTACCATAGAGAATCACGTTTATAGCTAGAAATTCGAAGCAGCTGCTGCTTTAAAGGGATGCCAAGGAGAAATCTGATGGATTACTGCTGGTTGAAAAAAAGCTACTTACACATCATAACGCTTCAAAAGAGAAGTTGCAAAAATTTGAATACATTTGTTGTCATCATTAGAGATTTTAGCGAGAATTGTGTAGTGCAAAAAGACGAGTTCTTTTTGTGTGTCTGTGGTGATGCGCCATTCCATTATAAATGGTAGTTAGCAGTTTTTGGTATTGTTATAAATTGAGAGATGACAAAAATTTAAAATTTTGATTTTCTTTGCAAGACCTAGCAACACTGAAAGCAACAACCATGGAATCGAATATAAAAGAGCTATAGGTAGAATTTTTATCCTCCGGGCCGCTTTAAAGCTGGTGCTTGTGCCGCGCGTGTTGTTTTCGTTTTACCAAAAGGAGGCACACAGAGGTGCCGTATTGTTCTTTTTCCTTAATGACTTAATTGGATCCACCGTTCGTGGGCATAAAAGGGGCCAAGAGTGTTTCTAGTCCAGCCCTTTACATGCATTTTATGCAGTGGTAAACTGGCTGCATGGTGGCTGGTCAACAATTAATGGTTTGTTAGTTGTCAAACTCCTGGCAATAGTCTTTTAAGGCTGAGAATAATTTCCATTTACACTTATAGTTTAATTAGAGTTGCAATCTAGGCAAGTTGGTAGACAATCACACTTCGAAACATGAAAAAAAAAGAAACTTGCACATAAAGCCTACTCACAACTGATTATTGGAACAAGAATCTTGGTGAAGAAGGAACCGAATATGTGAAACACTTGGGTTTTCAGCTAAGCGTTACAAAAAAAGATAAATATATAAGAATACAAGAAAAGTTGCTTTCATCTCACTCGCTTAATGCATGAGCAGTCAAGGAATTTCTGATTCTGAGAGTGCAGTGGGATTTAAGGTTCTTTTATGCTTGTGCTGCCTCCTTTTGAGACAAGAAATGCCTTAACTGTTTCATGAACTTCCTGTTTGGGCTTAAAGATGAGTTGTTCCTGAGAGCACGCGAATAGCAATTTTTCATTTATTAAGTTTTTTCTGGGCTCATTAATCCTACGGACGAAAGATCAGCCTTTCAGGTTTCTTTTTTGATAGCATTTTTGCTGCAGTAAAATTGAGAGTACACTCCTTCTGCATACAGGTATGCCTACCGTCATTCTTTTCACACTGCAAAAAGTTAAAGAGCTCATTGTGTATTTTCTACCATTCCTCATGGGAGTGCAGGAAATGGCTATGTGTTGTCGGAGTTAATGTAGTCGTGTAAGGTGCTTTTACACCACAATATCTTGGTCGTGAAATGATCGACGGCCCTATGGACACCCGTTGAGGTCATTGAGATTACTTGAACTATTGCAACAGGAAACGATAGGTTATGCTACTAGCTCGTGTCATTAATAATACATATTGTATTGCTTTCTCCGTCATATTTTTATCCCCTAAATCTTCCCCCCCCCCCTGGTTAACCTCTCTGCCTTTCCTCCTCCTCGTCCTGCTCGATTTGCTTTGTATATTTATTGTAGTTCTTTTCCAGAAAATTGAGAAGTTCAGGGGTACGCTTTTTATATAAACATGCGCAGCCTTCATACTTGCCTAACACGCACTATCCCGATCTAACTTAGGCGCTGGTTATTTAAAAAAACAAAAACAGTACCAGCATCCCACTACAACAACAATCCGTTTATTATTTGATTATGTTTCGATGACTGCAACATTCCATTAACAAGAATATAGTAAAGAGAGAAGGGGCAGAAAAGACAAGCCAAAATATGACTGAAGAAAAGTTTGTTGACATACATTCTAGCCTGCCAAGATCAAGTGCGAATAGCAGCTTGCCTTTGCCATGATGGATATCTATAGGGTCACCTCGCTCTGTAAAGTTTAGCACGTTCTTGAGTAGGCTTGGGTTGACTATTTAATTAAGGATGTTTGAATGAAGGATTTTTTTTAATTGAAAGTTAAAAATACAGAGAATATCCGGGTGAAGGCATTCTCTTTCTATAACTTTGCATCTAGAAAAAGCGTGACTTCACTCTTGCATTTAAAGTTGAGGCTTAGTACAACAGTGAATATTTGGCGCAGCACGGAAGTTAAATACAGCTTTGAGGTGGGGTGCATGGCCTAAGTGAAGAATTGTACAGCTCAGAGAAATTTTTGTTATTGCCATACATATTATGCCCAGTGAAAGACAAAGGGTCGTACCATATCAGTCTTGTGCAACTATAGCCTGGTCTTACGCTAGTCCAGATTGCTACCCTCTATATTTGCACTTTTCAAAAGCTCGTTCCCGTAGCTGTCTGTCACCTTCAGCCACTTCAGGAAATCAATGTCGGTTCTGTGTATTGGATAGTGTATATCCTAATTTAATTATTTTGCTGTCGTAGTTGGACTATGCGGGTATTACAAGCATATTTGTTCCTGACCATTGCATAAGCAGTAAATTTCACAGAAATGAAGAAAGATAATTAAAGTACTTTAAATCTGATCTCGGAGATGTTAGTGCTTTGGAGTACGTAGACTCCTTCAACCCTATAGCATAAACGCTGAGGTCTGTGAGGCATAAAGCCATGTGATGAGATATAAAAACTGTATAAGTAATTAGATTGCAGGATAACATTATTTATGACAGCAGTGTCCTGTGAATGTCAGTGACAATGCAATCAACATCATGCTGTATTTCATCAAGGGATACTATACCTAACTGACTGATACTAATGCGTGAAGTAACAATTTTGTATTTCACAGGCCGATAAAAGATGTGAAAAATACGAAATGCTCTCAACTTTACGCTCCTAAATTTTCTCCCATACTGTTGATGTTGTACACTTCATTGCAATAGCAACAGTTCGTTTAGTGTGAATAGTCACATGCAAGCCTTTGCAGGTGTGTCGACACTGGCAATAGTATGCAGAGTGGCTAATTTTTGTTCTTCGGCATACACATATTTGTTATAGTCGTGCACCTCCATGGCTTTATGCTGTGTAAGCCACAACGTAAGGTATTGCATTTGCTTTGCTGAACAAATGTCAGTGAAAGGCTCAGCAATAACCACTGTTACGTTTACTTAAGATAATGAAATATAATAGCATTGCTTTAGTTTGCTATACTTTTTGAGTAACTATAGCAGTTACTACCTAAGTGGCCAGATTATGGGCATAATTTAATTAAATTCTCACTTTGTACTGCACATGGAAGTATCTTTTCCAATTAGTTCTGATTAGTTGGTGTGGTGGTGGTAAAAAAATTTGAGACACGAGGGGCAGAAATTGCCGTACAAAACGGGCAAGTCCAAACTCAAATGCTGAAAGCCACTGAGTTCTGAACTCGTAGGTTAAAGATTAAGAAGGAATGTGCGGTAGAAGGAACCGTTGCATCACATAATTTTTGAAACAGACAGAGACTGCAGATCCAAACATATGGTATTCATGCAGCATCTAAGCCACCACATCAAGGAAGCGCAAACTACAGCTACATGTGAGAAATGGGAATACTGATCTGGTCCATTCTTCAGAAGCATGCAGTCTTGGAGACAGCATTTTTATGATACATAAATAGCACACATGCGTAATCCAAAATGTGGACTGTGACTAAAAAGGTTTTACAAAAAGACCACAGGGGGATCCGAACTGTTTGCAGCTATACAAGCAATCTGAATACATGCGTATCACGTGCCAAACTTTGAAGAGGAACTTAACTGTTAACTTGTCTGCTATATGGTATTACACTTACCACCTGTTAATTCGTTAATATGGTTGTGTATGTTTGCAGAAGTTGACACATATGTATGCTACCTTGAGCTTGTACCTCTGCTGAATGCCATTTGAAATGTGTTCTTGACACTTTACACTCTGGCAAGTATAAAGCGCTGGCCAAAAGGTTGTGATATATGCTTCTTTAATATTCCCACATTAATAGAAACAAGATTCATGCGCATTGTGCACTGAAATAAGATACATTTGTCCCCTTTGCTGTGCTATATATCTGCCTGAAACCCAAAAGGTGAGTGCTACAATGAGCTAATTACAATATTAATTTCATTACCGTCTTAATGTTTTGCCCATTTAATACACATATGGACGACTGAATAAGCACCGGAACATGCATTAAACAATGGCCTTCTTCATTAGAGGTGCGAAAATAGCAGCTAAAGATGGCTGACTGCATGTGCATTAATGATGCACTTTATTGATTACCAGAGAGCAAAAGCACACATAATGTGGTTGTTATGATTAAAAGTGGAGAAAAAAAAAGCTTCCTTGTATGTTACACAGCAATCTTTGGCACGGTATGCGCGCGCATGCCTTGGTCTAACAGAACATGCGATTAAAGTGGATAATGGTGTGAATTTTGGCAGCACCCGCCCTAAATGAGTTTTAATATGACAACAGCACGGAGTGTTCTGTGGTGGCACATGAATCGAATGTCAATGATTGAGCGAAGCGAGTGGCGTGTCTCTCTATCGGTTGCGTAAGCAATGTATTCAATGCATAATATGTCACAATTGTATAAGCACCATATTTTATCGCCAGCCTGGCCGTTTTCTTTCTGCGCTATCGCCGTTCAATGCGCCCACCTTACATTTTCTTATAGACGGTGACGGTTTCCGTGTAACAGTCAAGGGGCAAAAGAAACCGACCACGTGAAAGGTGAAAGATGAATATATATATATATATATATATATATATATATATATATATATATATATATATATATATAGATGACGTTCTACGTCACACTCGCGGTATAACATTACGTGCTACGTCCGCCGCTATGGACGAGGGTGGCGCTTGTGAACACTCTCAAAGGTTCGCTGACACGCAATAAACATAAAAACACGAGAGCAGCAGATTGGACAGCCGTCGCCGTAGCTCAGTTGGTAAGAGCACCGTACGCGATATTCGGAGGTCGTGGGTTCGGATCCCACCGGCGGCATGGTTCTTTTTTCTGCTGCTTTACAAGCAGTTTTCTTTAAAATCAAAACTTAATTGAAGTATTTTTCTCCCGCTAATCCACACTATAAATTAAAAAAAACATTCCCCTTTGCACCTTGGTTTCGGTGACTGTTGGCTTCCTTCATGTATTTGTCAAACGAGCCACTCATTTCCCTTAACTTCTCTGCTAATAGCTTAACGAGGGTCTCGGTTCTGGCAGTCTTGATGCCATAGGTAGCATAAGAGGGCTCTCGTACAGTGTCCGCCCTCGCCGTTAGATGACGTTCTACGTCACACTCGCGGTATAACAGGACGTGCTACGTCCGCCGCTATGGACGAGGGTGGCGCTGGTGAACACTCTCAAAGGTTCGCTTACACGCAATAAACATAAATACACCCGAGAGCAGCAGATTCGACAGCCGTCGCCGTAGCTCAGTCGGTAAGAGCACCGGACGCGATATTCGGAGGCCGTGGGTTCGGATCCCACCGGCGGCATGGTTGTTTTTTCTGCTGCTTTACAAGTAGTTTTCTTTAAAATCAAAGCTTAATTGAAGTATTTTTCTCCCACTAATCCACACAATAAAAAAAAACATTCCCCATTGCACCTTGGTTTCGGTGACTGTTGGCTTCTTTCACGTATATATATATATATATATATATATATATATATATATATATATATATATATATATATATATATATATATATATATATATATATATATATATATATTGTTGCGCACAGCGATGAACGGGACGACATCGGTTTTAAGAAGCCGTCTCATCCTTTTCCTTTCCTATTTCATGGTTTCTCATAAGTTTTTTCGTATAACGCTGCTTCACAGGTCGATCGTGTAAATTTCCCGTGTGCGCTGGTACATTTCCAGCTGCTTCAATGCGTGAACTATAGTGTTTTTAAGAGAGATCTGTTTTAAGGAGAAAGCCTTTAATGGGTAATTATTGTCCGTCCTTCCGCGAAATCTGTCACACTATAGCAGTCAATCAAATAACAACTCGATAAAAAAAGAAACGTTTTTGTGTTTCTGTGGAGGTGACGCCGGAATGCGCTACAGGTCGCTGTCCACTGGACGACCAGGAAGGAATTTATTGGTGTTGCGTCGACACAGCGCACGAGTTCGCGCCGGCGCTAGCCTTCGGCCGAGGCTACGGTCCCAGCGTTCTTTTTCTCTGCGAGCTGGCGTTCGCGCCATTTCCCCTCCTTTTGGCACGCTGCAGACGCCTTTCACGCTGGGTGCTCTGCACAAAATGTGGCGAGGGAAGTCGAATGGGCTGCCCAGCTAAAACGAGTGGCTGATGGCAAAGCCTTCTGGCGATTCCAGTCTCAGGTATACACGGTGTCTACAAGCCAATCTGGAAGGAGCTAGGCCTCTAAGGCTTTGTTTTATGGGGGTTTAATGTCCCAAAGCGACTCAAGCTTTGAGAGATGCCGTAGTGATGGGCTCCGGAAATTTCGGCAACCTGGGGTTCTTTAACGTGCTCTGGCATCCCACAGTACACGGGCCTCTAGAATTTCGCCTCCATCGAAATTCGACCGCTGCGGCCGGGATCGAGCCCGCGTCTTTAGGGCCGGCACCCGAGCGCCATAACCACTCAGCCACCGCGGCGGCCTCTCCAGAAGTGGTTTGATTTGGTTTATGAGGTGTAACGTCCCAAAGTGACTCCGGCAATGGGGGACGCCGTATTGAAGGGCTCCGAAAATGTCGACCAAGTGGGGTTCTTTAAAGTGCACAGAGATAGCACAGTACACGGGCCTCTAGAACTTCGAGTCCATCGAAAATCGACCGGCGCCCGGGATCGAGTCCGTGTCTGTCGGATCATAAGCGGAGAGCCATAACCACTGAGCCCCCGCAGCGGCTCTACATGAATGCATTTTATGCTGATATCTTATTTCCACGTCACGATATTATTTTTTTTTTACTTCCGCTCTTTCACCGATGCCTACTTTTCGGAAGACATAATAGCACAAAAAAAGGCACACGTACACACAAACAGGCCGAGGAAGACAAGAATAAGGACTAAAGAGATGAAATGCACAATAAAATATTGTTTAAGGCATCTTATCATTTATATTGGTTCATTGAATTAGACATCCAAATGTTTCTGCAGGCGTTGTTGCTTTTATCGGTGCTTTTCCTGCCCCAACACTAAAAGCGAAAGTAGAAGAAGCGCTCGTGACAGCGAGAGCAGAACTGCGGACATCTTGATTCGATGAGGGCAACAACAACAACAACAACAACAACAACGACGACGACGACGACGACGACGACGACGACGACGACGACGACGACGACGACAACAACAACAACAACAACAACAACAACAACAACAACAACAACAACAACAACAACAACAACAACAACAACAACAACAACAACAACAACAACAACAACAACAACAACAACAACAACAACAACAACAACAACAACAACAACAACAACAACAACAACAACAACAACAACAACAACAACAACAACAACGAGCCAGGAACGGCTGCCACGCAACGACGTTCCCGTCTGCTTCGAGGAAAGGATTTCAATTGCTTCGCTGCAACGACTAAAGGCAATGTGCGTCTCAATTGTCCCAGTGGTAGCGAGACACAATACGCAATTTACGTAGCCTGCGTCGTGATGAGAAACCCTGCAGGACTTGTCTGTTACGAGCAAATGGGTTTGCCTAGCTGTGCACCGGAAAATCTTATTCCCTTAGAGCGGAGTCGTCACTTAGGAACTGGCACATGAACAGATTATGAATACAAAAGGGTGTAGATACTAACACCTCACACCTACACCTAGCTCGCACCTAGTGAGGCGGAGGCAGAGCCATCTGCGCTCCTGGCCGATGCAGTGAGCGCTCGTAAGCCACCCCCCAAAACGCGCCCGCCGGCCTCCAAGTCGGCAGCCCGCAAGGCTTCCTACGTTTGGGAGAAGTCCACAACACCCCTGCCCGCGGGTTCCCCGCGGAACTCCAGCGCCTCCACTGAGGCGATGGATACAAGTCAGAGCTCGCCTGTGCCGCAACGGCGGCGAAGCTCTCTTGACCGAAAAAAAATTCACGATAACAGGCCCCAGTGTTGCCGCATTGGCCAGTTGGTTTTTCCTAGTTGTCAGTTAAAAATTTCCGTTTTTCCCACAAGTATATTTTTGTCAAAATATGTTAATTTTAGACTGAAAACAGCCAAGGTAATAAATATAAGAATGAGTGAACTAAAATAAATACAAAACCCATTAATAACGAATATCAGGGCTTTATTGTTCTTGATGACATCGTTGTCAATCACCGCTTCGTTTTTATTAGTTTTTTTGCATTGGGACGGAGACCAGCTCGCCAACTTCCATTTCCTTTCTAGCCTCTCCTGTATAGACTAAAAATTTTCGGGATTTCCTTCACAACTGCATGCGTACATACGAGATTATGTGACTAAAGAGTTGGTAGTGGTTGGAAGCAATTAATGGAAGGGTAATTGCCACTGTAGCTGGAAGAAATCCAAGGAAGCAGCACTCGAAGCCTGAATGAACCTGAAAGGGTAAGGGCTGTGCATAAAAGGTTAGGCAACAAATTAAAGGGAAACATCAAGCCAAATTTCTTCTCGTGACACGTCAGGCTGCCATGATAACAGCATTTTCTCTTCATGTGTGCATATTTTACCGATAAAGCACATTTAGAACACCGGTCTTTAGCAAAACCAAAATTTCCTCCGTTTTCAATGGCTTATTAAACAAAATTCTCTTTTTTCCTCAAAGGCTTGATTTTCCCACAATATGCGAAATTTCCCACGATTCGGCAACACTGACAGGCCCTACACAAGGAGGGAACTTAGGCCCTGATTACATCCCTTTAAAAATTTATGATGGCGTTTCTTACCCACTGGAAATGCGGTGGGATTTTAAATAACTAGAGCGATGCAACACATCTCTTACGCTTTCTGTCTCCTGTAGCACTGTGCCTTCAGGAGACCAATTTGGGACCTTTACACAAAAATAGTATTAAAAAGTATAGTCTTTTGCCGTGACCGTGAGGAGGCGAATAGGCTCTCTGGAGGCGTTGTTGTTGTAGTCAAGAGCGGTGTTGCAACCCACGAAATAAAGCTCTGAACAAATTATGAAGCCGCTGCAGTCACCGTCCTTAGCTTTAAAACAATTAGCGTATGCTCAGTATATCTTCAACCCCACCTCACAGTAACACTCCATGACCTATAATCACTTTTCGATCAGCTATTAGAGACATATCTGGTAGCTAGAGATTTTAATGGCACTCCGGTTTTCGGGTAGTGAACAGACAGACACTAAGGTTCGTATAATAGAAGACTTTATTCTGTGCAAAAATGTTTGCCTACTCAATACAAAAAAAACTCACATATTGCTCTTCGGTCTCAGGAATAATGAGTAGCATAGAGTTGCCTTTAGCTCTTCATCGGTTTTTACCGATTTTAAATGGGATGTTCTTGATAACCAGTGCGGAAGTGATAACCTTCCTGTGGTGATTAACTTTTCATCAACACTACCAGTCATCCCAAGTAAACCACGCCGCTGGAAGCTACACCTAGCCGACTGGCACTGTTTAGAGAAAAGGCCAGCCTGGAGAATTTATTTTCAAACAATCTTAACGTTGCCGAAATCGATGAAATTTTTAGAAGCTGCACTATTGATGCTGCGCGCCAAGCTATTCCTCAATCGGCGGGAATAGTACGAGAAAACAACAAGGTCTGGTACACACAAGAATGCCGAGAAACAAAAAACAAAAACAAAATAAAGCCTGGGTACTTTTCTGAAGATACCCAACTCATGAAAATCTCATATATTTTAAAAGTACGAGAGCAAAAGCACGGTACATCTGTCGTAATGCTCAAAAAACGTCATGGAGATACTACGTATCGTCCATAAATAAGTCAGTTACATCCAAACAAATGCAGCAACAAGTTCGCATGCTTAACGGACGCTTTTCTCCTTACAAAATGCCTTTCTTAGCTGCTCCGGATACACAAAAAAGTATAGAGCAACAGGAAAACATCTTGGGTGCACATTTCTCAAGCATTTCTAGTTCTTCATACTACACAGAATTACTTTTAAAGTAGAAACATGCAGTGGAGAAACGTAGACTTCCAACAACTGGTTGCTCTAACGAACTGCACAATGGTTTGATAACAATCCAAGAAATAAACAGTTTTCTTGGCCGGAAAAAAGACAGCACCTGGCCCAGATAATATACATTACGAAATTCTGGCACATCTTTCCCAACCGTTTGTGGAAGCACTTTTGAAATTTTTTAACATAAGTATGGGTACTCGGTAAACTACCAAAAGCCTGGAAGAAAACATCCTGGAAGAAAGAAGTTACAGGCCAATAGCCCTTACCAGCTGCCTTGCCAAGGCGTTCCAAAGTGTGCAGAGTATAGCACTAACTTTTCTGCTTGAATCTCGCGAGCTTACTGACATCCATCAGTGCGGTTTTAAGAAAACATGCTCAGCAATAGACCAATTGGTTCGCCTGGAAAATACTGTCCGAGAGGCTTTTATACGCAAAAAGCACTCTCTTGCTGTGTGTTTTGACCTCGAGAAAGCATACGAAACCACCTGGGGGTTCGGCATCCTTCGTGACCTAGCAGAGCTTGGCACCCGTGGCAGAATGTTGAACTGCCTGAATGACTTCCTTTCCGACCGCTCATTTCAAGTACATTTAGGATCAACCCTATCCAGGAGCTTCGTTCAAGGGAACGGGGTTCCTCAGGGGTGTATTTTAAGAAAGGCATTGTTTGTTATAAAAGTGAATTCTATAGCCAAAGTAATCCCGAAATCCTTATGTATTCAGTCTATGTTGACGATCTGCAAATAGCCTGCAGATCCTAAAACCTGGTAACATGCGAGAGGCAAATATAGTTTGCAATGAATAAATTAGTGACATGGACAGACGAGAACGGTTTCCAGTTTTCCACACAGAAAACAGTGGCCATTCTTTTCCCGCTCAAACGAGGCCCCTACAAGCAGACCCATTCATAAACCTGAACAAAAAGCATCTGCCCGTAAAAATGAACACGAATTCCTAAGCGTAACCTTTGACAAAAAGCTCATTTTCCTGCATCGAATAAATTCACTGAAAAAGGAAGTCTCCCGATGCCTTAACGTACTGAAAGTATTGTCACGAAAACATTGCGGTCACGACAGGGCATGTGTTTTAAAAATTTGCCGATCTGTAGTACGCTGTACACTTTATTAAGGATGTATAGTACATGGGTCAGCGAGACCATCATACTTTAACGACTAGATCCAGTACATAACTTAGGTTTGCGTCTTTCCACTGGTGCATAGAGAACATCATCCATTAACAATCTTTATGTATAAACTAACGAACTGTCACTTACAGACCGAACAACCATGCTCACATGCTCGTACATTTTAAAAATCTGTTCGCTTGACAAACACCCATGTTTCCCCATAGTCACAAAATGCCCATCAAAAACACTGTTTAACAACAAACCAAAAGCTATTAGGCCACTCTTTCTGCGTTTCGAAGAGATGGGCCAAAACCTCTGCGTACTAGACACATTACCTGCCATTGCCCGAAGACGAAATCCACTGTCCCCGTGGCACAAATTTCCGACAATCTGTGATTTCACTCTTACGCAGTTCTGTAAAAAACAAACTTCACAACAACATACAGTACAGGAATTTCCTGCACTCGAAGAAAAATACAGTAGCTTTACCGACTCTTACACTGACGGTTCAAAAACGAATGTTTACGTAGGAAGCGCAGCGGTGAGAGGGAACTCGGAGGAAACAATACGACTTCCACAGTGCGCATCCATATTCACTGCAGAAAGTTACGCAGTACGTGTGATCATAGAATAAATGCTAAGCTAGAACCTCAAAAACACTATTATTTACACAGACTATTTTAGTGTACATACTTAGAGCCCTCCAATCAAGAAACGGAATCACTCCTATACCTGGTGACATCACAGACACCATAGTAACAGCCACAGCTCGAGGACAAAACATTAAACTCTGATGGGTCCCGAGTCATATCGAAATAAAAGGCAATGAGAGAGCAGATTCCTGCGCTGCTCAAGCTCGTAGCAAGGAAATAAAGAAAGTAAATATACCCTCTAATGACTACATGAAATTAGTACAACATAAATTGAGAAAAAAATGGCAGTCGGCTTGAAACAGTGAAGTTAATAATAAAGTACACATAGTAAAGCCAGTTTTAGGTTAATTTAAGTCATGTGTGCACCAGGAGCGTTTTAAGGAAGTGATTTTATACCGTTTCCGAAAAGGTCACATGCACACGCAGGCCTCAAATCATTGGAGGTACACAACTATTTCACGAGCTGCTGGTTGAGGATCCTGTCTGCAACGAGCCTACGATACCTAAAGCTCGGCCTCAGCACGCTGTCCTTTCTGCCGTTGTTGCTGGCTGTGGCCGTGCTGATCTGAACCACTTTGCCTAGTGCTGTAGCCAAGGTAAATGCAGGGTATAGCAGAATTACTGCACGTGGTTAGTGATCAATCATTAAAAGTGCTCTCGGGATTGATTGCTGATCACGTGGTGTAACTTGCTGGCCGAGCAAGTACGTCGCTCGCCCAGTCAGCTCTCCACCTCGTGTGGCGAAGGGGCAGTGGGGTGGGGGGTGGTGTGCACACAGTACGCAGTGCAATTCATATGTTCTGTGCGCATATGCGTTGCACCAGCATCCTAGCTGCATCCTTAGAACATGGCCAAAAATTGGAGACCAACCCCAGCGCTAGTGTCTCTAATTGCTTAATTTGTGATGCAGTGACCACAGAACGGTAAGGACTCAAATGAGTCTGGATTTGAAGAGGGAACGGAAAAGACTAGAAAAGAAGTCCATCAACGGATTAGCGGTGAGAGGGAAGATAGAAGAATACAGGATCTCGCTACAGAACACATATTCAGCTTTAACCGAGGAAGACAACCTGAGCGTAGACGCAGTGAACAATAATTTCAGAGATATAACCGAGTGCAGGGAAGAAGTAGGTGGTAGAATAGTTACAGAGGACAGAAGTAAACTATCCAAGCAGATGAAAGATTTGATTAGGAAATGACAAAGTGTGAAAGACTCGAACCCAACAGACGAGATAAAACTGGCAGAGCTATCAAAGCTGACCAACAGGCGTAAAGAATACGACATAAGGAAGTATAATATGGAGAAAATTGAGCATTCTCTAAAGAACTGTGGCAGTATGGAAACAGTGACGAGACGATTAGGTATAGGCAAATATCAGATATTTATGCGATTAGGGACAATTAAGGAGGCAATGTCATTACTAATATGGACAAGTTAGTCAAAGTAGAAGAGGAGTTCTATACTGACCTATACATTATTCGGAGTAGTGAGGACAATGGGATTGGCAGAGAGAAGAGCAAGCAAACGTTCTGCCAGTAACGAAAAACGATGTTAAGAAAGGTTCAGAAGCTATGAAAAAAGGGAAAGTAGCTGTGCAAGATGCGGTAATTACAGATTTGTTGAAGGATGGTGGGATAATGTGCTAGAAAATCTGGCCACCGTGTATATGCAGTGCCTCTCGGCATCGACGGTACCGCAGTGAAACACTGCCCACATTCAGGGCCACTGCACAGAATGCCTCCACAACAAAGTAGTCCGTTGTTAAAAGTAATTTTAACGCAAGCTAGAATCTAATCGCAGGAAAAATTTATAAGGTCTGTATTCTAGTATTATGGTGCCTGGCTGGTTTCATAATTAAGTATAGTTGCACATTAGGAAGCTGATTTCGCTTAGTGTTCTGACTGGCCAGAGGAGAAATACAGGATTCTGCGCATTATGGCCGAGCGTTACGAACTGCCGTTTTCTACGTTGTATCCTACTATAATTCAGTGCACAAGCAGTAGTTTGTAATGTAGTGGTACTTTTCAATCTCAGTCACTGCATCTTTTCAACATCTGCAGTGCTTGGCAATCAATTTGTTAAGGGGATAAGGTAATGAACTGATGAGTGAAACACTTCGCAAGACAATGAGGATTACACGGATGGAGTGTAGTGCTAACTGGCAACCCATTGCATGGCAGATGTCAGCAGACAGTAAGTGCAGCCCTGCTCGGTTCAGATGGTTCTGACGCTCCATCCAAGTAATGTGCTAGAGTTAGGATTACGCCAGCTATTCGGGGCACCACGGACGTGAAATTTCATTCAATGGCCAGCATAGAATTCAGTTGCAGCAACATGCTTTCTCCTTGCCACCAACCACATATACAATATATATACATGGTGTCATAGTGTTTCTCACAATATGTGCACGTGGTCATTGCAAGCCCAAGCGTGTACAGGGTTGTCCAATTCAAGTTTGAACAATGCTTCGGGTAGCCGGCGCTCTGCGCAGCGCCTTTCGCGCGCCTGGGTAACTAGCGCGCAGGTGCAGTGAAAAACATAGGCGTGGCTTTCGCCGCGTCGTCTGCTTCAGCATACCAGCACTGCTGGATTAAACTCGCCTTGCAGCGAATATCACTTTCACATTGAGCGCAGAGCGCCCGGAGAATTACCGTTTTCGATGCAGCAGCTTAGAAACCCAGCACCTACGCGTTGTTGAAAGCTGCATCCACGGTGGCAAAGGCTTTTGCTTATTGTTTCTTCTTGCGATGAACACATAATAAAAGGATGATACGAAGAAACCTTCATCCAAGTGTAATTTAAAGCAGTTTACATGCAGCCACCCGCCACTTAGCTGCGATATTTTATAATTTGAAGTACTTCGTGCCGAGCGGCCAGAATGGGCCGATTCATGGGTGCTTTCTTCTGCTAAATGTGCCGCACCCCAGTAAAATGCCAGTGCTAATTTTATTGGCTGGAAATACAGGTACACGTTAGGCAAAATTTGTTTATCGGCTTATTTAGCTTAACTCACAATAGACTAGGCTGCTAGGGAGCTTCACAATTTGGATAAAATAATGCCTGATGAATTCACACGCCGGAGCATTCTTGTGGAAATGATTTTCAGTGGTCTCAAAGCCGGCCTTGGTTGCTGCTCATATGCGGCCACTGTTTTGCCGCAGATGAGCAAAACATGCCCATGTTTTTCATTCACTTTTTTATCATTTTTACGGTGCGGTGTTGGTGTTCATACTGGCTTTGTATTAATCTCCATCCATGGCAGCGCACCTTATATTTAGCGCTAACATTGCCGAGCGGCGCTCTGGGCGGATGAAAGCACTAGTGAGTAACCGGCTTTTTCGCTTACCGCTCTTGTGATGCAAATAAACTTAAATTGCACCTTAAGGTTCCAAAATACGCAATCAAAACCTCACCACTGTTCGGCTTCCTGGAATTTTGCCCTCTGTGAGCCTGCTAGCGAATGCAGCACCACCTCGTTATTTTGGAAATATGGCGGCGGCCTATTCCAGGAAGGGCACCACTTTAGCGTTGTCTAGGGAAAACTTGCAGTAATCGTGCTGATCACACAAAAGGCATCGTTAGTTGGCATGCTTTACACTTTGTATACTACGATCAAAACTCTGCCACACCTCAGGTTTTTGTTCACATACCCATGTTATCGGCACACTGCCCAGATATAAAAACAGGAAATATTTGCGCCACTGGTCGGTATCTATGCAGAAATCTTCTTTACATATGTAGTTGCCATTATTAGTCTAATTGCATTGACTCCAGAACAAAGGCCTTTCCCGTGTCCCTCCAGTTGACCCTGCCCTGTGCCAGCAGTGGCACCTTGTGCGTACAAATTTTATTGGAAAACTGTCGTGCATCATTGTCCACCACCTTCTAGTCTAGCAGGAAATAAACCACATATGCAGCAAAGGCCACTCATGCTACCACAGAGGCTGTGTGCTTGGCCACCACTGTCACACGATAATCTACATCCCTTACCTACATTGCCTTTCATAGCCCACAGGCTGCTTTAAAATGTTCAACCCCACATGCCTACAGTAAAGTGTTTATGTGTTTCTAATAGCCAGGAATTATTGCAATTAATGTAATATCCAGAAATTTTTCCATTAAAAGTTGCCGTATTTTCATGTGAGGCAGCAATTTTAGTGTGGACTGCACTTGAGTTGGGTGTTTGATCTGTAATATTTTGCAGTATCATACAAGAATGCAGAGAAGAAAGCCAGGAACTACGAGTTCAGCTCTGCAGTAAAAGTTCTGCAATTTCTGGAAATTCGAAAATCCTAGTTTTAAACATTAGTAAAATGATTGCATATTCAAAATATACACGCATTTTTCTGTTTTAGGCAATGAAGGTCCGAATGGGCCTGACGTGCGGCTGCTATCATCGCCGAGACTGCCATCGCCAGCCCGGCTGCCATCGCCACCACCCCAGCTGCCATCGCCACCCCGGCTGCTATCACCACCCCGTAATCCTTTATCTGTGTTTAGTCTTTAGATTTCTATTGCTTCAGTTATGGTTTAGCCAATTTATGGTAATATCACATGGGAAAAGGGGGACACCCACTCTCTAGCCGTGCACGCTTCTTTCTGATCGCAAAAAATGCATATGGGTGACTCATGAATTTGAGCTCAATTAAGACCCTGCTGCAAAACTGCATTAAGTCTGCTTTCCCGCATAGCAAAAACCCTTTATCACAGAGTCACTGCCAGTCCTTGAAAACATTTCAAGAGGGAGAAGTTATTTTCAAGGGTTGAAGAACAATTTGAGGTGAAGGCAACGGAACAGATTCTTTCAGTTGTGAACACGTGTGCCCTATCCTTAGACGATGTCATGGTCATGGCCAGTTGATACAGAGTGTTAGGTGGTAGCTTTAGAGATCACTTCTTGGTTTTTATCGTTGTTAAAATGTTTTTTTAGGTGCATATAAAATCACCCATCACACCTGTGTAGGCATGCGTTGTACCCTTAAAGACTGAAGCATGCGCTGGTTGATGTAACACCTTCTTTCCGAGAAAAATGTACCCTGGAGTTGTTTACAGCTTCCCGTGTTCCGAATGTAACTGTGTCTACATTGGCGAGACTGGCCAATTTGAAAGGCACCTAAAAGACCATTGCAACAATAGGTTTGCCGAGAAAAGCAATTGTAGTGAGGTATTGTAAAAATTGAGTCTTGAAGTTTAGCATTTCACTGTTTTCAAGGAAATGATGGAAAGTAAAATATAGTTTTTGTACCTAAAATTTAAAAGTGCACAGAAGACAGGGACAGGAGGACTGGATGGGACAAACGCTGCTCACAACTGGGTTTATTCAGAAACATTTTTCATTAACAGCCCACCTGTGAAGTCATAGTTAGCATTGATTTGCACAATGTAACTGCGAAAGGCAGGAGAGAATTTAAAAAATGTAATTCATCAGAATATAATCAAAGGATGGCGCTACGTGTGTGCAATGCTTGCTGACACCAAATCATGTACATTAATAACCATAAGTGACTTGCCCATGAAAAGCAGCTCTTTTTGAAGCATGGTCACAGAGCTTTCGCTCCCAAACTTGACACAAAATCTCCTCAATGGCTTTGTGGTTAAGGTGCTTGGCTGCTGAAGCGAAAGGTGCCGGCTCAATTCCAACAGCAGTGGTCTCATTTCAGTAGAGGTGGAATGCTAGATGCTCGCCCGTGTACTGTGCAATGTCTGTGCATGTTAAAGAACACCAGGTGGCTGAAAGTATCGGAGCTCTCTACTCAGACGCTCCAGCTAAGGTGCTTTGGGAGATTAAGCCTCGTAAGCTGTAACTAAGAGACACATTAGGTATCTCCCGTTCAGTTTGTATTTTTTTGCCATATCCCACGATTGCGGTCCTGCGCACTTGAGGGAAGCATCCGTGGAATTCCCCACAATGAAGCGGCAGATTCAATCCACCGCCTGTTCCAAAGGGCGTGGGCGCTCTCTGAGGCGGTCGTTAATACACCAGCCAATTTTCCTGATGTACACTGCCACAGCTGTGTGGTATTCTATAGATGACACCAGTGCAGCAAGGAACATACTCGTTTTGGTGCTTCTTCCGGGAGTCAGTATGGCGATGCGGCCTTTCCTCTAATGGGCATCGTGACAGATATGCAAAAAAAGCTATGCCTTCTGATGCCTTTAGTTGAGGCGATGAATGCACTTCCCGAGTTAAAGCAAATAGTGACTGATGTACAAGTGTCTGTCCAACACATGTCGGATAAGTATGATGAAGTGCTACAGCGCCTAACCAAGCAGGACCGTGAACTAACAGACATTAAGGAGCGTATTACAGCAGTGGAAGACTCCGTCAGTGCGAAGGAGATTTCTGATTTAAAGGATCAAGTTAACGAACTTGAACAGTATGGTAGACGGCAGAATCTCGAGATTCATCGGGTCAAATGGGAAGAAAATGAAAACCTTTTACCTAAAATCAATGAGTTGGCTGCTTCCCTTGGCCTTCGTTCGCTTGTTGAAGACGACATTGATGGCATTCACCGTCTTTCCACAAGAAAAGGTCGAAAGGCTCCCATTCTAGTGCGGTTCGTTTCTCGAAAAACAAAAGAGAACTGGAAGAGCAAGAATAAGCAACTGGTTGACAGTGAATCAGAAGTCCGCTTCTACGATAACCTTACCAGTCGACACAAGCATCTTTTGTGGCTGGCACGCACAAGGGCACAGCAGATGGGTTACTGCTTCACGTGGCAAAAGAATGGAAAGGTGATGGTCCGCAAGGGCCCAGGTGAACCAATTCTGCGGATTTCGTGTGAGGCAGATCTGTGTAATATCAAGGAAACTAAGCAGGCTGAAAGTGATGATTCGGAGGCGTGAGCGTCCATCAACTTAGTTTTTTTTTCTGTTTTTCTTTACCTTTTCTAGCAGTATGGATTACGAAGCATCTTCACAAAACCGCAGTTACTACGCGATACATGAATTTAACGATACAGTAATGGGATTACCTTCTCATTCAAATCAGCCTCTTTCTATGTTTTGTTTCAACTCACAAAGTCTTCGAAACAAAGGAGATGCCGTTGGCGCTTATCTGAACTTACTTCACCATAAATTTGATGTTCTAGCATTTACAGAAACCTGGTTCACTGATTCCTCTGACGTTGCTCAATTTGAAGACTTTTCTCATGTGTCTTTGTTCAGAGACAACAAAAAAGGGGGCGGTGTCTCTCTGTATTTTCGTGATGGCGTATCACACGCCTCCCTAGAGTCGTTTTCCGTTGTTGATTGTGATTTTGAGGTACTTGTTGCCGAATCTTGTGGTGTTATTATAATTCTTGTTTATAGACCCCCGTCTGGTAAAGTTGAACGCTTTTTTTCCTACCTTGGCAGTGTACTTCACTCGTTTACAGGTCATAGCCAATCTGCTGTCGTGCTGGGTGATTTTAACATAGATATATTGACTGAGAATACAGTTTCTAAGAGTTTTATTGGTATGATGTCTTCCTACAGCTGTGCAAATGTTATAAACCTGCCAACAAGAATTACCACAAGTACCAGAACTGCTCTCGATTTATGTTTCACTGATTTCTTACCAAATGATGTACAGTCGGGTGTGATGGCCTGCGATGTTAGCGACCATCTTCCATTTTTTGTCTTTTTGCCCCATTCGAGGAAAACGTTTTGTAATAGCGAAGCTAACACTTTCTATCGGAAAGTTAATGACGACACTATAAATTGCTTTCGACGCATGATTTCAGAGGTGGACTGGTCACTCGTTTTTAATGAAGAAGATCCTAGTCGCTGTTACGATGTCTTTGAAAAAAATTTTCAAGATGCCTATTATGAAGCCTTTCCTCTAGTCCGGCGCTCTAGGTACAAAAAGTCTAAGAAACCGTGGGTTACGAAAGAGCTGTACAAAAGAATCAGGCAAAAACACAATCTCTTTGCTGATTTTTTGAAGCACAAGGACATCAATATACTAAACTTGCATAAAGCTGTAAGGAATAAGCTCAACACTGATCTAAAAACCGCAAAACAGGAATATTACGCAAAAGCGTTCGCTAATAAACTTGCCCCTAATCAGATATGGAGGTCACACAACAATTTAGTATCAAAACGAACCGGGCCAACTCCAGTAGAGATTGTGGTAGATGGCGTTCCACTCAGAGGTCGTCCCTTATCAGACATGTTTAACGAACACTTTCTGACGGTTGGTGAAAATCAGTCTGCGCAAACAACATGCACTGATCATATGTCATATCTTAAAGGCCTACCAAAGCCTTCGATATTTCTTTCCCCAACAACTACAGCCGAAATCTCTTCGTATATAATACGCCTAAAAAATAACTGCTCCGTTGGAGCTGATAACATCAAGGGTGAGGTAGTGAAAGCCGTATCTGATATTATCGCACCTTTGTTGTCCCATATATGCAACCAAATGCTCAAAGAAGGCAGGTTTCTAGATAAATTAAATATAGCAAGAGTTTGTGTGGTACATAAGACATAATATGGTGGAGCTGCCATAAAAAGAATGTAAACCAATAAGCTCCTGCCTGCACCACTGACGTATAACAGGCTTGACCCAATCGTAAAATAAATGAAAAGGCCCGAAGGCAATCCATCGTTTTGCCACCCGTAGGTGGAAAAATAAAAGAAAGGGGGGGGGGGGAATGCTACAAGCGACCCATCGCCGGGGGAACGGGCCCGGGGAGACTCCCCTGATCTCCCCTAGGACGTAGCGGAGGGGGTGGGATATAGGGTATGGGAAATTGGAATTGGGAAAGGGTTATGGGAATTGGGATGGGAATGGGGACAGCGAGATTTTGCTCTGATCCTTAGTTTGACATCGACTCCATTTCTGGCCCGCCTGGCCAGGGCAGGTAGGGCATCGAGCTTTTCCAATGGTGCGGCTCCCCCACGGGATGCACGACCACCCACTGGCTCCGACCGTCGGAGACAGGAAAGGAAGAAAAAAAAAAATCCTAACTTGGGGTCCGCAGCCACCTGCTCCTCCACGATTTTAAGGGTTGGATCGGACCGGCCGGTTACTAGCCGTCGACTGCGTTTCGCGGTTTTTCAGACTCCGGAAGTGTGTGTGGTGTGGTCCGGCCAACAGAGGCCCAGGTCGTCAGCCTATCGGCGCTTGGCCCTCGGCACCATAACCCGGTAACCCTGGGGGACCCACCTGTGCTACCTTCCAACCACCATGCACTTATTTTTCCTCCCCTTGCTTGCTCCACGCCTACTGAGGAGGAAGTATTCAAGGCCGGGCGCCCGGGCCACGAACCAAGAATCGGGCATAGTGTGAGATAAGCCGGGCCTACTCCACCGGTACTCCACACATCGACGGTTTTCGTACTGGTCCTACTGCACACCCTCTACCTCGGCGTCCCCAGTGGCCCCCAAGACCGGGTCAGCCTCGGCGTCCGCAATATGCCACCCATCATAAGAGATCCGCAATGAGACTGCTTCCCCGAGGACATCGATTCCGAGGAGCTCGGGCTGTCGGAACCCCCGCGCGGACCTGGCCTCTATGTAGCCAGAAACCGTGCGTCGGCACTCTACCGCGCGGACCTGACCTCTTCGTAGCCAGAAACCGAGCATTAGTAGCCGTGCACATTCCCGTGAGCGGAGGTTTTTGACTTTTGACATTCCTTTCTACCGGATTTCGTGGGTCCAACCTGGTCTGCCTCCAGGCCTGCCTCCGCACAGACAACGGACCTCACGATTCGGCTGGCCCTCACAGCCGTGGGAGTCGCTGCAGCTCCCAAGAGGATGGGCCCCGGACAACCCGTCCCCACCGCTGGCGTTGCACCGGAACAAAGCCTAGTAGCCGAAACTACACCGGCCCGTATCCGGCGGCAGGGGGGGCCAGGGGCAGGCCGCACAGTCGGATTTCCCCCCCTGGTACATAAGACAGGAAGCTATAATGATCCTAACAATTATCACCCAATATCCGTTTTACCGGTCTTCTCAAAAATTGCTGAACAAGTCATCAATACCCGCCTTACTTCGTACTTCATTAAGACCGGAGCAATTGCGAAAGAACAATATGGCTTTCAGAAAGGGAAATCTACGGAAAAAGCTTTACTTCACATAAAGGATAAAATAATTAACAATATAGAAAACCGAATTTTTACACTTGGACTATTCTTAGACTTTAGAAAAGCCTTCGACTCGGTCTGTCACAAAATTTTACTGCGCAAATTACAATTCTATGGGATACGAGGTTCCGCACTTAATCTTATTCAGAGCTACTTATCATCCAGAGTACAATTCACAATGATTAACAACATACCTTCAAGCCACGGCCTTATATGCACTGGTGTGCCACAGGGCTCAATACTGGGTCCTATTCTATTCCTAGTTCACATAAATGACATTGTTAATATTCTTCCTTCCTCTGAAACAGTTTTATACGCTGACGACACAAATATTTTCTTTCATGACGCAAGTTTACAAGCAATAGAATGTAGAGCTAATCTCTGGTTAGAAACCTTACATTATGGTTGAGGGTCAAAAGGTTAGAACTAAACATCACGAAGACAAAGTATGTAATATTCAGAGCTAAAAATAAAGTCATAGATAATGAGCCAATCATATTATACAATTCGAATGTTTTACAACGAATACAGTCAATAAAATTCCTTGGAGTTATATTTAATGAACACCTGTTGTGGACTGACCATATTAATCAAGTAAGAAAAAAAATTTCGCAATCAGTGGGCCTTCTAAATAAATTTAGACTTCTATTGCCAGTATGGCTCAAAAAGCAACTTTATTTCAGTTTAATTCATTCACATCTTCACTATTGTTTACTGATATGGGAAGACTCAACACAGACAAATTTAAATGCTTTGTTTTTACTACAGAAAAAGGCCATACGAGCAATTGCTAATCTAGGCTACTTGGATAGCACTAACTCGTGGTGGAACAGCTTGGGGTTACTGACAATTTTTCCATTAAAACTCTTCGGCTAGCACTTGAAACATATAACAGATTTCATCTTGAAACTAATTTTTGTGCAACACCAGAACTACCGCAAAACCCATATCCCCTTCGACACATGACAATAAGAGCACCAAAATCAAGAACAAATTATGGATTCCAAACGATTAGATATCAGATGACTACCTTTTTGAATGAAAACAGAAATTTTCATGACCTCCTCCATCAATGCAGAACTCAAAAAATATACAAGAGAAAAGTGATTGCACTGTTGACTACATGACTAACCGGTACATCCTGTGACATATTATAAATTGATAACAGTCAAAATGATTGTATATATTTTTTTTTTCTTTTTATAATTCCCTGTAACCCAACAGCACGCATCTTAACAACTTCGAAGATACCATAACATTGTTGTACAGTTTTTCCTTTGTTTTTCTTTTAACATGCCAGCAAGTGTAATGGCGACCGCTACATTTATTGTATTTGTTTATTTTGTGTGTGTATGTGCCGAGTGCAGTTTGCTTACCCCCAGGGAGGAAGGCCCTCGTCAGGCACCACGCCTTTTGGCCTCCTTCCTGAAGTGTATGAAACACACTTCAAATAAATACTTTTCAAACTTTTCAAAGTCTTGCATAGCTGCGACAGCTTACATAGCGTACAAAAATCCCAGCTGTATACCATACTTAGAGGCAATTTTCTTTCAGGTTATGAAAGCTTTGTGCTGTAGGGCGTAACCTAATAGTTTTTGTTCTTGGAACCTCATATATTTTGATCTCGAAAAGTATGAGGTTATGCCCTAACTGCACAGTCTCATAAGCTGAGGATATTTTCTTCTCAGTATGGCATACGGCTGGTGTTTTCTGTGCCACGTAAGGTGTTACAGTTATGAAGACTTATAGAGGAAAAGCCATATTTTCGTACTAGCAGCCAGAAGAAGCACCAAAACATGTACGTTCTTGCTGCGCTGGTGTAACCTATAGGATACCACTCAACTAAGGCAAAGTGTGCATCAGCAAAACTGGCCGGTGTATAGGGAATAGATACCTTCCTTTTGGGTAGTGTTTTCATCTTTAAAATACTGTGTATGGCATTTTTGTACATGGTTTACCGTGTGGTGTTTTCCTTTGGCTGCTATTTAATTTACAATCCATTTTCTTTTGCTCTTTTGACTTCAGGTTAAGCAGCTAAACAATGACCGCGACGTCAACATGTGGCTACAGGTCACGCGAGGCATGAAAAAAATGGCAGTATAATCGCTACTCCTACATTTGTTATCATTCAGGCTCTTTGGGTGAAAGCGCATATTTCGCTTCTTTCCTTGTGATGCGTCAGTAATCACGGCTCTCTTTTCTCGAAAGCCCCATGTCTGCCCCACTCCCCTGTTCAGCAGTCCTGAAAAACCATATATATATAGAATATTTTGTGTTTTCTACGCGTTGCTGTCATGCATTGCTGCAAGTGTTTGGTGTGGACGCGTTTCTGAACATCACTGCACGTATGACTACGTATTAGTCCCCAGATAACTGAGCAGCAAGCTTCCATAGAACCGACTGAAAGGCACTTCTAGCATTACTTTTTTTCTAACTGAGCACAGAGAGGAGGAGGGCTTAACAGAGAAAGACCCATGCCGTGATCACGGACGCACCACAAGGAAAGAAGTGAAGTGTGTGCTTCCGGCAGAGCAATCGAATTGGTGCATCACCCCTTCGCAGCAGTCTCACAGAAGCAAACACTCCTTGGGTACTTTTATTTCTTTGGGCTTAATTTACAGCTGTGTTGTGTCGACTGCTAGAACATTTTAAAGGCAATCCAAGAGCCAAAGTAAAAACAAAAACGAAGTTTTCCAGAATACTCTTTTGGAACAGACAGCGGATCAAAACTTCATTGTGGTAACTGCCTTGAATGCTTTCCTGAACTGCACAGGATTGTAATCATGGGATGAGGCAAAAAAATGAACTTGAGAGGGAGGTACTGGAAGCATCTCTTTTTATGGCTTGGGTGATAAGGGCGTGAGCGAAAGCTCTGTGACCGTGCTTCAGAACTTAGTGTCCACGCACAAGTAAAATATGGTGGCTATATAGTATGTGTTTTCGTGTCATCATACACTGTACACACGTGGCACCATCCTTTGATTGTATGCTGGTGAGTTATAATTGTCTTGTTCCGCCTTTGGCGATTACCTTATGCAAGTTGATGCCGGCTACAGCTGCGCTGGTGGGCTGCTATCAGAAATGTCTGAATAAACTGCTATGAGTAGCTCTCATCCTCTCCTGTTCTACGACTATAGTAGTTCAATGACTATAGTAGACCATAATCCGGCTCCGGACTATGGTCTACTCTGATTGAATGTGTGCGTAGATTGTGCTTTCTGGAGAGGGCTATTTTATACTGTGAGTGAGTGCGCACATAAATGGTGACTGCGGGATTGGAATATGTACTCTTATAAGTGACTGTGTGCATAGCGGGGACGATCTAACAGGTTTTAGGCCGTGAATAAAATATAAGTAATGCTACAGTGGATAAATTGCCAGCAGAATAAGCAAGGCAAATCCCACCTGTAGCATACAACTCAACTCTCCTGTTCTCTCATTCAAGTCGTTCTTGTGCTTTCAAATTTGCAGCATGATACAAGCAGGTGCAGCATACAGCTTCGTTAAGGCTTTTGTGTTTTTGAGGGTCTGCCAGAATAAAGGAGCAGTTTAAATTCCTAAATCTGGTAGAATGAAATGACACCCTGAACAAGCATGGTCTTAATGAATGGGAGCTCACAATTTCTTAATGCTAATTCTGTACGAGGCAGTTATGGTATATATATATATATATATATATATATATATATATATATATATATATATATATATATATATATATATATATATATATATATATATATATATATATATATATATATATATCAGTGTCCTTTCAGCAGAAGTGCTGAAGTAGCATTTTGGCATTTAGTTGTCATCATTATCTGTGTTGTACTGAGTAATTTTTTTAATCTTTCTGCATCAATACTAATGCTTCATGTTTGTGTCCAACTTCAGCCCTGCTTAGCCAATCAATGGAGGCGGCCACAACCCCAGCTGGTGCGGATTTCACTGCGTGCTGCCCGCCTAGTTCGTCCACCACTGCAAGTGACCTTGAGGATGTGGAGGAAGCGACTAGCGATCGTAAGCCTTTTCGCTTCCTTTACTTGTATATGAAGAGCCTTAAAGGACGAGAATGCTGTAAGAGGATAGGACGAGAATCTATTTTTTGAAGTATGAGCCTGAACAGGCCTAGGTAGAAGTTCTATTTTGCCTTAAAGGAGACCTAGCTGGTGCATATTTCAAAACATGAGCTTTGAAAATGACCAATGTTTGTATAAATATGTCTGCTGCAAGTATTTCTCAATAGAAGACCTACTGAACCTAAGCGGTGAAAACATTTGCTGCTTGGCACTTCCACAGCTCTATCTGATTGAGGATTCATAGCGCACAGAATACACAGGACACAACACAAGCGCTTACTTCCACTGAATGGTCTTTTGACAGCCTTATAAAGGTCAGGTAATGCGCACGTACAAACAACTAACAATGATTATCTTGTGAAGGTCATGATGTGTCAAGGAAAGAAGAAACAATAAAAACCTACCAGCATGAATCCTCATGCTGATTACCCACTAGCCCGAACCCTGACCTTTCTAAATCTATCTGATTCCTACTAACTAGTTGCAGTGTGCCCTCCCGGCGAGCGGCAGTTTGTTTTCTTTAATTTGTTTCTTTTGGTTCTGGATTATGGTTGTGGTCCTGTTATTGGTGTTGTTTCCCTTGGCCTCTGTCACAAAAAAGCCACAACCTTTTAAAGACGAAGGACCAATAGAAATAAAACAAAACATTAGAGATTGTGGCTCAGGACTGCAAAGTGGTCACTGTACTCTAAACAGTTTCTCTAGTTTTTGTGCATATATTTTTTATGTGCCCAGTCTGCTGTGCTTTCTCACTCCCACTGACAGCTGTTGTCAAAATGGAAGAATACACTTATGCCTGTTTCCATCCTTGCCGTGATGTGACAGCAATCAAAATGGCAACCAAGCTGAATAGAAAATTGGTACATGGAAGGAACAGTATTCAGAGCAGCTATTTTTAACTAAGGCATTTTCAGTGATGGTGCATTTGTGACATTTAGATCTGCAAGGAATAGAGCAGTTGTACAGAACAAATACCTTTGTGTTTAGCTGTGCCTTGTGGTGGAATCAACGGCAATTTAGTAGCGTAATGCACAGCATGTTGACGCCCAGTGTTGGCTTACATTACGATTATTGATGCTGCAGCCCCACAGGGTGTTAATTGTTCTGACTTCCAGTGAAATCCTCCACAGCAGTTTATCGTCCTGCAAAATCTCGCACTTCACAAACAACCTCACATGACATCGTGTAGAACAGCCACAAATATGTTTCCTCGAGGCAGCCACCACATTTGCATCACCCGTTCTGACATGTCAAACTTGCGGCCAGGTGCGCAGTTGTTCTGTGAAGGATGACAGCCATCTTGAACATATTTGTGAAGAAGCACCGAACGCTTACGGGGCATTCACACTTGGACACTCGGCGGACAGAGCAAGCGAAATCCTCTGCCGCCGAAAGCTGCATCGTTCACACTTCCCGGCCACTACGTCTCCGCTCATCGTCTGTGTGTCGTCTGCTCAAGGATTACAAAGATATCGCAAGAGGTTAATTCATGCTGTCTACGTACGATAACCGTATGCACGCTTACGTACACTAAATGCAGCTATTTTGCCGGACGTTACGCCATTGCTAGCATTGTCGCTTTTAAAAACAAAAGATTAGCCTAGTGGTGCCATCTGGCGGTTAGGATGGGAAGCACTGTTGTCAACAAACCGACGCCTCTCTCAAGCTTTTTTTAAAAAGGAAAGAATCGTCACCTAAAATAAAAAGAAACACATTTATCACTCACACTTTATTATGGGTGAGATGAGACGAAGCGAAAGAGCGCTTGTGCATTTATGGACATTGAACGCTCTGAAAAAGGCAGTAACAGCGACAAATTCAGTCCGAAGCGAGGCGTCCCGCATCGAAGGGCGTCGACATGTTTGTCGCCGAACTTCGTACTCTCATTCCTATTGGCTGAAGGGATTCGGCGGATTTTTTTTCCGGCGGCAGAATGCGGTCCTGGAGCGATCGGGCATAGCGCTGGGTATTTCGGCGGAATCTCTGCTGCGGCAACGGATTACGCTCGTTCTCGCCGCCGAATGTCCAAGTGTGAACGCACCGTTACTTACCCCTGAGCACAATTGAAGAAGCGCCGCATTATAAATTGGTAAAATATGTGGCCAGGAGACGTTACATGCATCAAACAGAACCACAGAGAAACTGTGTGCGTGGAATCTGCTCTTTTGTCAGCTGCAGCAGAACCAACAACAGAGTGAGCTGGTGCATCCTTGAATAACCAAAAACAGCGTTCGCCCATCTTCATGTCTGTCGTTATGGCGCTGTTTTTAGTTTTTCATCAGGTACCGGCACTCCCTGGAAGCTTTGCTGTTCTGAGTGGCAGTTCCACTGCAATTGGAACAGTGCCCCTTTCATCGACTATCAACACTCCCAAGAGCGCTGAGCATACAGTTAAAAGTAAAAAGGAAAACAAGAAATCCTTCTCATGAACGATGCAGAAAATTCTGGGGAGAGCTGAAGAGCAAACATAAAATTTCAACTACCGCATCATCCCTGATACTAGTTTGTCTCCCCTTTATTTATGGTTCCATGTCCTGGTGTTTGATTGCAAGCCAACACCCGCACTTCGGATTTTAAAATTTGAAAACAATAGGTCAACTTCAAACGTGTAAATGCAGTATATTGCTGACATTGCGTCCTTGAGGTGTGAATATATACATCTGCTGTGAAAGTTTGCCCTCACTGGAAACCTTGCTCGTTTCAGCGACAATGCTCAAGGTGCTGCGGCTGCTGCTAGAGATATACGGCAGCAGCAGCGGGAAATCATGCAGAGGCTGAGCCGGCTGGAGCAAGCTCGGCAAGAGCCCAGGACTCGGCCTCTATCGCCTGTGAGTTCCCTCCCGCCACAGTGCCCTCAGCTGCCAGCCTTCACAATCGAAGACTTTGAGGCGGCAGAAGCTGCTCTCAAAGATGACAGTGTAGCAGCTGCTCTGGTACTTTAATTTTTTAATCAATGTTTTATTACAGTAGTCTTTTGGATGCTTAATGTAGTTGAGATATTTATTGAAAAATCTGATCCCCGAAAATAGATGCTTGCCATACCTAAGCCATAATCTTGCTGTTCTTGTATAAGTTTCTAGCTAATATGGTGGGAATGGATGAATTTTGAAAAGTCCGCACATACTAGGTTTACTGTGACATTGTTAATGTTCTGTTTTATTACAACTAATAATTCCGGAGACAGTCGCACCCACTTATACCGAACAAGACAGTTGCATAGATTGCTTTATAGTAAGTCTAATTCCTGTATTACGGTGAGAAATCCTAACTCCCTTACAGAATTAACATTTCTGTTTCTTTTCGATTCGAAATGAGTGCCTTAATTGTTTTTGCTTCTTTTTCATTCGAAAGGAATGCATTGTTTCTGTTCCTCCTAAAATCGGATTTAACGTTTCTTCAAAAAGACACTATTAATGCTCTATCTAAGCTCCCAAGCACAGTCGTGTGCTCCTTATCAAGATCCTTGGCGATAAGCTGACTGCCGGTACTATGCAATTAATTCCCACTGCCGCTTTCACGGCAGCTGGTGGTAGGTCAGGCCTCTTGTAATTAGGTTCCTGCTAGTTCAGTGCTTGTAGTTCACATGGCATATTCGTTTAAAAGTATCAACTGGGGTTCATAACCTCTGGAACAAAGCGCACAAGATGGTACAAAGGAAAGAAATTAACACGGAGAGCACAGCTGCATCTCGGGGTATATAGCACAATTTCACCTGATGTAAAAGGTGCAAAGGAAACAAGGCGAGAATTAACAAAAATAATTAAACCATTTTGCTCAGTAATTATATGCTGTCATTGACATAGCCCATGCTTGGCCACATGAGCAAGATCTTTCTTTATCACTGATACTGATGGGGTACTAAGACAAGTTTTACCTGCTTGGATATATGAGGGCGCAGTTCTGTTGATTCAGGCGAAAATCTTTGTTACCTTGAAGTTTGAATTATAAAGAGTACTGTATCTGTGCTGCTAACAATGCTCTCAAGAGATATTTTAAGGCTGTCTTGATTTATCTTATCACAGAACTATGTTACGCTCTAATACAATTTGAGGCACATTCAATCAAAGTATTGGACCTCATGAAGCTAGTATAGTGTAATGTTCAGTCTATTTTTGGTCTATATTTTGACACAAGGCTTGGCTCAGTTAAGTTGGCACACAAATTATTTTAATTATTGGTTTGAGACAATTGACTGGCAGTGGTGTTTTGGAGCTAATTTTTTATATTATTCGTTGTTTTCCAGTTAAGGAGACTGCTTTGATCAGCCTCTTGCCTGGCTATTGCTTTTTATTCCTATCATTAATTGAAGTGCAGTGCTCCAACCCGCACAGTTACAAGAACAATAGATGCTAATTTTAGTTGCATATTTTCTCTGTAGTGATGCATAAGACATGGATCTTAGTGGAGCATTCCCTTACGAGTGCTAAACAAATTAATATTGAAATTTTTGATGCTGTTACGGTGGTCAAAATGAAATAAGTGTTTTTCACATGAGGTGTAAAAAACCACTATAATTGCTTCTGTGTTGTAGCAGGTATAATACGATTACTTTGGAAGTCACACAGTTGTCTTTGCTATTGCGTTCTACAAGCTAAGTGGCTATAGAATGTGATTTTTTTATGCGAAACAACCGTTGGGCAACTGCAAATTTTTCCTTTAAGAGGAAGCAGCTTCTCCGCCTAGGCGGGAGCAATCTCAAGGAGGTGGCGGCCAATGTGATGTGTGCAGTGATGGGGGTGGCCGTGCAGAGATTATTCAGCCCGCAGGGGCGAGAAGGAAAAGGCCCATTCGTCGGCACAAAGCTGTGCAGGGTGGCAACAGGTATATCTGATTTTGAATTGCTGTAGCTTTTAATTTAGAAATATTGAGATTCCTGCTTTTAAACATGTACAAGTTTTTTCAAGCTATTTTCTTGCTGCATCTTACTGTAATATTGTATAACATCTGATGAATATTCTGTTGCTGTGTTTATGCGAATATTTTGGGGGTCTTAATCATATAAAACTCCATAAAGAAGGAGCAGATGCCCCTCAAACCAATCTTTTCCATTTGTCGTAATCTAATCCTTTGTCATGCACTTCTATGCAATGGCCGCTTTGATGTTGACTGCAGTTTCTTCATGATAGCTCTTTTTTTTGCATTTCACTACTGTACAGTACTTGTGTTGTTTCTTGGGATACCGTGTCTTTCAGTAACATGTGGTTTTTCTGTGTCAAATCATGAACTTGGATTTCTATATGCTTGCAGGAAGTGCATCGTTTTAAAAGTCGCATTTCTTGGCCTTAAAGCACACTCCCCTTGCACAGATGCTATCTGCGAGAGGCAGGGTATCGACATCCTGGCAGCACAGGGTTTTATTGGCAGGTGGCTGCCCTGTGCGTGCGACCGAGGGGGCGGCCGAAAGAGGCGCTATGCCCAAGCATTCGAGCCTCCTAAGTCGCACACTCCTTCTGAATAGCCACAAACCCCTTCGGGCTCAGCGCCACCTGCTAACCCCTGTGCTGGGTCAATACCCCGCCCAGGCGCGCCCTCAGCCTCCTACCCTGCACCCCATCCAGGCATGGCCATCACCTCCACCGCAGTGGCCAACCCAAGCTCTGCCCCTTCCCCTGCACCCCCACAGCCTCCTCCCCACGCCGCACCCTTGCCACATGGATGGTTGCCCCGCCACGGGCACATGAAAAATAAAAAGAAACTCAAAACATTTTTCTGAATTTCCTGTTTGCTTGTTTCATTTGGTGGCTGCTGGAAATTAAGTAAAAAATCTGCATGAAATATTGTTTGCAAATCAGAATACATATGAAATGAAAATACTGCATGCAATTTTGAAATTTTGACGGGAGTTCGAACCAATTGCATTTACAGCTAGAAGTCCTACGGTATTGAAAACCACGGACGGGAACTCTAAAAGCATGCGATAATTCTGCACTGGTCTCGGGGAAAATAATGGAAATGCATAGAGGCAGCCAAGCTATGCAGAGATCCGAAAGGCCAATATTCGGCCCTATTAGGTTCTATATTGGCAGTGATGTTCGGGCCATTCTTGGCATTAAGATTGGTTGAACATCAGCCCAATCTTGGCGGAATGTTGGGCCATGCTTGGAAAGAGTTTCGATTTGCCTAAACGCCAACGAAGGGCAGATAATTGCGCCAATTTTCGCCAATGTTATGCCATCGGTGGCCCGTTATCGGCGTGCTGCTTGGGCATCTATGCACATACTCAGTCACAGCAGAACATAGTCCATTGCAGTGTCACCATCCATGCACATCTATTCACTCACAGTATAAAATAGTCCACTCCAGAAGGCACCATCTACGCACACATTCAATCACAGTAGACCATAGTCCGGAACCGGATTATGGTATTCTATATTCATAGAACTACTATATTTGTAGACTATAGTCGTAGAACCGGAGAGGACAAGCGCTACTCATAGCAGTTTATTCAGACATTTATGATAGCAGCCCACCAGCGCAGCTATAGCCAGCATTGACATGCATAAGGTAATCGCCAAAGGCAGAACAAGAAAATTATAACTCACCAGCATACATTCAAAGGATGGTGCCACATGGGTACAGTGTATGATGACACGAAAACACGTACTATATAGCCACCATATTTTACTTGCGCGTGCACACTAAGTTCTGAAGCACGGTCACAGAGCTTTCGCTCATGCCTTTATCACCCAAGTCATAAAAAGAGATGCTTCCAGTACCTCCCTCTTAAGTTCATTTTTTTGCCTCATCCCATGATTACAATCGTGTGCAGTTCAGCAAAGCATTCAAGGCAGTTACCACAATGAAGTTTTGATCCGCGGTCTGTTCCAAAAGAGTGTTCAGGAAAACATCGTTTTTGTTTCTACTTTGGCCCTTTGATTTCCTTTAAAATGTCCTTGCAGACAACACAACACAGCTGTAAATTAAGCCCAAAGAAATAAAAGAACCCGGCTGCTGGTCCGAAAGACGCGGGGTCGATCCCGGCCGCGGCAGTCGAATTACGATGGAGGCGAAATTTTAGAGGCCCGTGTACAGTGCGATGTCAGTGCACGTTAAAGAACCCCAGGTGGTCGAAAATTCCGGAGCCCTTCACTACGGCGTCCCTCATAGCCTGTGTCGCTTTGGAACGTTAAACCCTCATAAACCAATCCTGAACCACAATAAAAGAACCCAAGTAGTCTGCTTCTGTGTGACTGTTGCGAACGGGTGATGCACCAATTTGCCTGCTCTGCCGGAAGCACACACTTCACTTCTTTCCTTGTGGTGCGTCGGTGATCACGGCATGCGCCTTTTTCTATGTCTTCTCCTCCTCTCTGTGCTCAGTTCGAAAAAATATAATGCTAGAAGTGCCTTTCAGTCAGTTGTGTGGAAGCTTGCTGCTATGTTATCGTGGGACTAATACGTAGTCATACTTGCAGTGATGTTCAGAAATGCGTTCAAACCAAACACTTGCAACAATGCATGACAGCAACGCGTAGAAAAAACAAAAAATTCTATATATATGGTTTTTCAGATCTGCAGAACAGGGGAGTGGGGCAGAAATGGGACCTTCAAGAAAAGGGAACCGTGATTACTGACGCATCACAAGGAAAGAAGCGAAACATGCGCTTTCACCTAAAGACCGTGAATGATAAATGTAGGAGTAGCGATTATACTGCCATTCTTCATGCCTCACGTGACCTGTAACCACATGTTGACGTCGTGGTCATTGTTGACCTGCTTAAATTGTAGCCAAAACAGCCCAAGAAAGTGGATTGCAAATTATATAGCAGCCAAAGGAAAATACCGCACAGTGCTCCGTATATAACAATGCATTACACATTATTATAAAGATAAAAACACTACCTATAAGAAAGGCATCTATATTCTTAATATACCGGCCAGTTTTGTTGATGCACACTTTGCCATAGTTGAGTGGTATTCTATATGCTACACCAGCGCAGCAAGAACGTACATGTTTTGGTGCTTCTTCCGGCATCTAGTACGACGATATGGCTCTTCGTCTATTAGTCTGTATAACTGTAACAGCTCGCGTGGCAGAGAAAACACCAGCCGTATGCCATACTGAGAAGCAATTATCCTAAGCTTATGAGACTGTGCAGTTAGGGCATAACCTCATACTTTTCGAGATCAAAATATATGAGGTTCCAAGAACAAAAACTATTAGGTTACGCCCTACAGCACAAAGCTTTCATAACCTGAAAGAAAATTGCCTCTAAGTATGGCATACAGCTGGGATTTTTGTACGCCATGTAAGCTGTCGCAGCTATGCAAGACTTGTAGAAGAAAGGCCGCATCGCCATACTGACTGCTGGAAGAAGCACCAAAACGTGTACGTTCCTTGCTGCACTGGTGTCATCTATCGAATACCTCACAGCTGTGGCAGTGTACATCAGTCAATTTGGCTGGTGTATTAACTACCGCCTCAGATAGCGCCCATGCCTTTTGGAACAGGCGGTGGATTGGATCTGCCACTTCATTGTAGGGAATGCCACGAATGCTTCCCTGAAGTGCACAGGACTGCAATCGTGGGGTATGGAAAGGAAACAAACTGGAAGGAAAATACAGAAAGTCTCATTGTTATGGCTTACGAGGCTTAATGTTCCAAACCACCTTAACTGCAGCAACTCAGTAGAGACCACCTATAGTTTCAGC
Source organism: Amblyomma americanum (assembly GCA_030143305.2). Taxonomy (NCBI): domain Eukaryota; kingdom Metazoa; phylum Arthropoda; class Arachnida; order Ixodida; family Ixodidae; genus Amblyomma; species Amblyomma americanum. Next base: position 40,879 of record JARKHS020004327.1, read on the forward strand.
CACCTGGCGTTCTTTAACGTGCAAAGACATTGCACAGTACACGGGCGAGCATCTAGCATTCCACTTCTGATGAAATTAGACCACTGCAGTCGGGATGGAGCCAGCACCTTTCGCGTCAGCAGCCAAGCACCTTATCCACAAAGCCATTGGGGCAATTTGTGTGTCAAGTGTGTGAGCGAAAGCTTTGTGACCATGCTTCAGAAAGAGCTGCTCTTCATGGGCAAGACGCATATGGTTATTATAGTACATGCTTTGGTGTCAGCAAGCATTGTACACAGTAACACTATCCTTTGATTATATTCTGATGAATTACAATTTTTAAATTCTCTCCTGCCTTTGGAAGTTACGTTGTGCAAGTCAATGCTGAATATGACCTCACAGTTGGGCTGTTAATGAAAAATGTTTCTGAGTAAACCCAGTTGTGAGCAGCGTTTGTCCCATCCAGTCCTCTTGTCCCTGTCTTCTGTGCACATTTAAATTTTCAGTTCAAAAACTATATCTTACCTTCCATCTTTTGCTTGAAAACAGAGAATTGCTAAACTTCATGACTCAAATTTTACAGTACCTCACTACAATTGCTTTTCTCGGAGACGTATCGTTGCAATGTTCTTTTCGGTGCCTTTTAAAATCGCCAGTCTTGCCAATGTAGAACGGTCACATTCGGAACACGGGACGCTGTAAACAACGCCAGGGCACAATTTTCTCGGAAAGAACATCTCACATGAACCAGCGCATGCCTCAGTCTTCTGAGGGTACAGTGCATGCCTACACAGGTGTGAGTGGTGATTTTAAAAGCACCTAAAAGAACATCGTAACACCGATAAAAACCAAGAAGTCATATCTAGAGCTACCGCCTAACACTCTGTATCAACTGGCGATGACATCGTCTAAGGATAGGACACACGTGTTGACAACTGAAAGAATCTGTTCCGTTGCCTTCACCTCAAATTGTTCTTCAGCCCTTGAAAATAACTTCTCTCTCTTGAAAGGTTTTCAAGGACTCGAATGGACTCTGTGGTAAAGGGGTTTTTACTATGCAGGAAAGCAGACTTAGTGCAGTTTTGCTACAGGGTCTTAATTGAGCTCAAATATATGTGTCACTCATATGCATTTTTTGCGATCAATAAGAAGCATGCACTGCTAGAGAGTTGGTGTCCTCCCTTTCTCCCATGTGATATTACCGTAATTTCAATGTCATAACTGAAACAGTGCAAATCAAAAGACTAAACACAGATAAAGGATTACGGGGTGTTATAGCAGCCGGGGTGGCGATGGCAGCTGGGGTGACGATGGCAGCCGGGGTGGCGATGGCAGCCGGGGTGGCTATGGCAGCCTCAGCGGTGATGGCAGCCGGACTTCAGGAACATCCGGACACTCATTGCCTAAAACAGAAAAATGCGTGCATATTATGAGTATGCAATCAATTTACTAATGTTTAAAAATTTAGGCATTTCCAATTACCAGACATTGCAGAACTTTCTACTGCAGAGCCCAACTCGTAATGCCTTGCTTTCTTCTCTGGATTCTTGTATGATCCTGCAAAAGACTAGAGATCAAAGACCCAGCTCAAGTGCAGTCCCCACTAAAATTGCTCCCTGACATGAAAATAAGGCAAACTTTTAATGCAACAATTCCTGGATATTACAATTAATGCAATAATTCCTGGCTATTACAAACAAATAAACACTTTATTGTAGGCATCTGGGGTCGAACATCTTGAAGCAGCTTGTGAGCTATGAAAGACAATGTAGGTAAGGGGTGTAGATAATCATGTGACCTTCGTGGCAAAGCACACAGCCTCTGCGGTAGCATGAGTGGCCTTTGCTGCATATGTCGTTTATTTCCTGCTAGGCAAGAAGTGGGTGGACGATGATGCACGACAGTGTTCCACTAGAATTTGTATGCACAAGGTGGCACAGCTGTCACAGGGCAGGGTCAACTGGAGGGACACTGGAAAAGCCTTTGTTCTGCATTCAATGCATTTAGACTGATAATGACAACTACATATGTAAAGAAATATTCTGCATAGATACCGGTCAGTGGCACAAATTTTTCCTGTTCTTATATCTGGGCAGTGTGCGATAACATGGGTATGTGAACGAAAACCTAAAGTGTGGCAGAGTTATGATCGTGGTATACAAAGTGTCGTGCATGCTAAATAGCGCTGACTTTTGTGTGATCAGCACGATTACTGCAAGTTTTCTCTGATTGACAATGATATGCTATTTTGAAATTATTTTTTGCTCAGTATGCATCCTTCTGTGATGCCTCTATCACTGGTCTGTTATTTACATGCAGCAGTAGAGGTGCGGGTTGCTACAAGGTAAAATGCACATGGTAAAAGAGTCTGAACATATAAGCTATTAATAGCACCATTCCCCGTGCATGTGCCACTGAGGCAAGTGGCAGCATAAGTAGGTGGAGGATATAAACTCGGGTGCACACATACGCCCCACTGCTAGCTCTATCTTTGTTGCACCAGAGCCTTTAGGCCTTCAATGTCGTAGTACATGTCAGCATAGTCATGCCCATTTCTTCAATTGCATTGTCACTTGTGTCCGAAGCTGATGGGAGCAGGCATGATATATGATTAACCCGACAAAATGGAAGCAGGTGCCAAGGGCAAAGACAATGCTAAAGTGGTGCACTTCCTGGAATATGCCTCCGCCATATTTAAAAAATAACGAAGTGGTGCTGCAGTCGCTAGCAGGCTCAAAGTAGGCAAAAGCCCAGGAAGCCGAACGTTGGTGAGGTTTTGGTTACGTATTTTTGAACCTTAAAATGCAATTTAAGTTTATTTGCATCACAAGAGCGGTAGGTGCTTCGAGCTTATTAATTTCACATGAAATATAGGGTCGTCCACTTTCAGTTTGAACACTGCTTCGGGCCACCGGCGCTCTGCGCAGCGCCTCTCGAGTGCCTGGGTAACTAGCGCGCATGTGCAGTGAAAACCATAGGCGTGGCTTTCGCCGCGTCCTCTCCTGCAACGCGCCAGCACCGCTAGATTTATCTCGCTTTGCTGTGAAGATCACTTTCGCATTCAACGCAGAGCGTCCGGGGATTACTGTTTTCAACACATCAACTTCGAAGCCCAGCACCTGCGCGTGTTTGAGATCTGCATCCAAGGTAGCAAAGGCTTTTCGTTATCGTTTTTTCTTGCAATCAACACATAATAAAAGGCAGATACAGTGAAAAACTTCGTCCAATAGTGAGTTCAAGCGGTTTACTTGGAGGCTAGGGCCACCAATTAGCTGAAATATTTTATACATTCAAGCACTTCTTGCCCAGCAGCCAGAATAAGCCGGTTACTCACGAGTGCTTTCATCCGCTCAAAGCGCCGCTCGGATATGTTAGTACTAAACATATAGTGCGCTGCCATGGAGGCAGATTAAAACAAAACCAGTATGAACACCAACACTGCACCGTAAAAATGGTCCAAAAACAGAGTGTGTCAAAAACATGGGCATGTATTGCTCATCTGCGGGGAAACAGTGGTCGCATATCAGCAGCAACCAAGGTCGGCTTTGAGACCACTGTAAATCATTTCCACAAGAATGCTAGGGTGTGTGAATTCATCAGCCGTTATTTTATCAAAATCGTGAAGCTCCCTAGCAGCCTAGTTCATTGTGCCTTAAGCTAAATAAGCAAATAAAAAATTTCGCCTAACCTGCACCTGTATTGCCAGTCAATAAATTTAGCACTGACATTGTACTGGGGTGGGGCACTTTGAGCAGATGAAAGCACCCATGAATCGGGCGATTCTGGCCACTCGACACGAAGTGCTTCAAATTATAAAATATCGCATTTAAGTGGCGGATGGCTACACGTAAACTGCTTGAAATTACACTTGGATGAAGTTTTTCTTCCTATCAGCCTTTCATTATGTGTTGATCGCAAGAAGAAACGATAAGCAAAAGCTTTTGCCACCCTGGATGCAGCTCTCAACCACGCGCAGGTGCTGTGTTTCTAAGCTGCTGCATCGGAAACAGTAATTCCCCGGGCGCTCAACGCTCAATGCCAAAGTGATCTTCGCTGCAAGGCGAGATTAATCCAGCAGTGCTGGCGTGCTGTAGCAGACGATGCGGCGAAAGCCACGCCTATATTTTTCACTGCACATGCGCGCTAGTTACCCAGGCACGCGAGAGGTGCTGCGCAGAGTGCCGGCTGCCCGAAGCAGTGTTCAAACTTGAATGGGAGAACCCTGTACACGCATGGGCTTGCAATGACCACGTACACATAATGTGAGAAACAATATTGCACCATTTATATATATTGTATATGTAGTGTGTGGCAAGCAGAAAGCATGTTGCTGCAACTGAATTCTATGCTGGCCATTGAATGAAATTTCACGTCCGTGGTGCCCCGAATAGCTGGCGTAATCCTAACTCTAGCACAATACTTGGATGAAGCGTCAGAACCATCTCAACCGAGCAGGGCTGCACTTACTGTCTGCTGACATCTGCCATGCAATGGGTTGCCAGTTAGCACTACACTCCATCCGTGTAATCCTCATTGTCTTGCGAAGTGTTTCACTCATCAGTTCATCAGCTTATCCCCTTAACAAATTGATTGCCAAGCACTGCAGATGTTGAAAAGGTGCAGTGACTGAGATTGAAAAGTACCACTACATTACAAACTACAGCTTGTGCACTGAATTATAGTAGGATACAACGTAAAAAACAGCAGTTCGTAACGCTCGGCCATAATGCGCAGAATCCTGTATTTCTCCTCTGGCCAGTCGGAACAATAAGCGAAATCAGCTTCCTAATGTGCAACTATACTTAATTATGAAACCAGCCAGGCACCATAATTCTAAAATACAGACCTTATAAATTTTTCCTGCGATTAGCTTCTAGCTTGCGTTAAAATTACTTTTAACAACGGACTACTTTGTTGTGGAGGCATTCTGTGCAGTGGCCCTGAATGTGGGCAGTGTTTCACTGCGGTACTGTCGATGCCGAGAGGCACTGCATATACACGGTGGCCAGATTTTCTAGCACAATATCCCCACCATCCTTCAACCAATCTGAAATTACCGCATCTTGCACAGCTACTTTCCCTTTTTTTCATAGCTTCTGAAGCTTTCATAACCTCGTTTTTCGTTACTGGCAGAACGTTTGCTTGCTCTTCTCTCTGCCAATCTCATTGTCCTCACTACTCCGAATAATGTGTACGTCAGTATAGAACTCCTCTTCTACTTTGACTAACTTGTCCATATTAGTAATGACATTGCCTCCTTAATTGTCCCTAATCGCATAAATATCTGATATTTGCCTATGCCTGATCGTCTCGTCACTGTTTCCATACTGCCACAGTTCTTTAGAGAATGCTCAATTTTCTCCATATTATACTTCCTTATGTCGTATACTTTACGCCTGCTGGTCAGCTTTGATAGCTCTGCCAGTTTTATCTCGTCTGTTGGGTTCGAGGCTTTCACACTTTCTCATTTCCTAATCAAATCTTTCATCTGCTTGGATAGTTTACTGGTGTCCTCGGTAACTATTCTACCAGCTACTTCTTCCCTGCACTCGGTAATATCTCTGAAATTATTGTTCACTGCGTCTACACTCAGGTTGTCTTCCTCGGTTAAAGCTGAATATGTGTTCTGTAGCGAGATCCTGAATTCTTCTACCTTCCCTCTCAACGCTAATCTTTTGATGGACTTCTTTTCTAGTCTTTTCCGTTCCCTCTTCAAATCCAGACTCATTTGAGACCTTACCATTCTGTGGTCACTGCATCACAAATTAAGCAATTAGAGACACTATCGCTGGGGTTGGTCTCCAACTTTTGGCCATGCTCTAAGGATGCAGCTATGTTCACCAGGCTCGCTTACACCCAGTAAACATAAATACCCACGAGAGCAGCAGATTGGACAGCCGTCGCCGTAGCTCAGTTGGTAAGAGCACCGGACGCGATATTCGGAGGTCGTGGGTTCGGATCCCACCGGCGGCATGGTTGTTTTTTCTGCTGCTTTATAAGTAATTTTCTTTAAGCAATTTAATAATCTAAGTATTATTATCCCACTCATAAGCATAACACATAAAAAAAAAATTAACGTTCCCCTATGCACCTTGGTTTCGGTGACTGTTGGCCCCCTTCATAAATTTGTCAAACGGGCCCCTCATTTCCTTTAACTTGTCTGCTAATAGCTTAACGAGGGTCTCGGTTCTGGCAGTCTTGATGCCATAGGTAGCATAAGAGGGCTCTCGCACAGTTTCCGCCCTCACCGTTAGTTCACGTTCTACGTCACGCTCGCGGTATTACAGGACGTGCTACGTCCGCCGCTATGGTCGAGGGTGGCGCTGGTGAACACTCTCAAGGCTCGCTTACACCCAGTAAACATAAATACCCACGAGAGCAGCAGATTGGACAGCCGTCGCCGTAGCTCAGTTGGTAAGAGCACCGGACGCGATATTCGGAGGTCGTGGGTTCGGATCCCACCGGCGGCATGGTTGTTTTTTCTGCTGCTTTATAAGTAATTTTCTTTAAGCAATTTAATAATCTAAGTATTATTATCCCACTCATAAGCATAACACATAAAAAAAAATTAACGTTCCCCTATGCACCTTGGTTTCGGTGACTGTTGGCCCCCTTCATAAATTTGTCAAACGGGCCCCTCATTTCCTTTAACTTGTCTGCTAATAGCTTAACGAGGGTCTCGGTTCTGGCAGTCTTGATGCCATAGGTAGCATAAGAGGGCTCTCGCACAGTTTCCGCCCTCACCGTTAGTTCACGTTCTACGTCACGCTCGCGGTATTACAGGACGTGCTACGTCCGCCGCTATGGTCGAGGGTGGCGCTGGTGAACACTCTCAAGGCTCGCTTACACCCAGTAAACATAAATACCCACGAGAGCAGCAGATTGGACAGCCGTCGCCGTAGCTCAGTTGGTAAGAGCACCGGACGCGATATTCGGAGGTCGTGGGTTCGGATCCCACCGGCGGCATGGTTGTTTTTTCTGCTGCTTTATAAGTAATTTTCTTTAAGCAATTTATTAATCTAAGTATTATTATCCCACTCATAAGCATAACACATAAAAAAAAAATTAACGTTCCCCTATGCACCTTGGTTTCGGTGACTGTTGGCCCCCTTCATAAATTTGTCAAACGGGCCCCTCATTTCCTTTAACTTGTCTGCTAATATATATATATATATATATATATATATATATATATATATATATATATATATATATATATATATATATATATATATATATATATATATATATATATATATATATATATATTTCATGAGAGGCTGCTCGGGGAGAGTAACGTGCGGTTCGCAACCCAGTGTCTCACCCATGGCAGCACCTGTCATAGAAGGGCACTACGGCACCAGGAGTGGTAGGAAGACTCCCAGAGATCTATGAATGTAGAGAATGGCCGATCCCGTATATACTCGTATGGATCTTAACATTTTATCGCTATGCGAACAGCTGGCATCCCTGAACACTGGATCTGAACACCGGAACCGAAGTGAAAATCGAACTGCTGGCGCACCTAATTCGCAATAGCCTAAGTGCGCAAAATCGATCATAATTTTTTTCTTCAAGTCTATTGTTGAGATCGAGGAAGGCCTTTGTCCTGAAGTGGATGTAGTCAGGCTGATGACGATGATAATGATGATGATGCAAAATGATTGGTGTAGGCCAAGGCAAAGAGATGATGTGACTCACATTTATCCTCCATGGCCTTTTTAACTGTTGGTAAGAGCTTAATATAGAAATGCATTATTAGCCTCCACCGTACACACTACAAGTGTGGCAAGGATTCTGGCGGTTTCGTCTTCACCAATTCCTTGGGTGCTTGTTTCGGTTCCCTCCCGGTGGTCAAGCAAGCTTTTGTCTGTTCCCCCGTGGTGGCGCATGAACCCGATGAAGCGCGCTAGACGTTACGGTTTGCGTAATTTTTTTTGTCGTGTCTACTCGAAGTGTCCATAATCGCATGCTTGCATGCTCATTGAAATAAAATGTGACAATTCAGCTGCGACTTCTAGAGAGTGAATTTAAAATGCCCAAGTGCAAGCATTTTAGCAGCCATGAGTGATGCTACGCTTAAAATGTTGAACTGGAGTATTAATCAAAATGCCCAGAAGAGAATATAGAGTAAAACTCAAAACAATCTCGCCATTCTTCAGCACTTTTTCAGCAGCTGTACGCTTGTTTCCGGCTCCTTTTTCTCTCTGCCGTGGCACTATATAAGACCATCGTGTGGCGCCCTGCTGCAACTTGCTGCTGTTGCCAAATCCCAGGAGCCTTCGCGCTATGTCTTTCCTTCTTACTGCTTTATAAGGCGGCACTGCATATGCTAATTTCCTTCCCCCCACCAGAGTGGGCCAGTGATTATCGCGTTCCGCTGCCGACCACGAGGTTGGTCGAATCAAATGCTGCACTCTTTTCAATGTACGCAAAATACAAAAAAAAATCCTGTGGTTTAGCTCCGGTTAACCCCAGTTGAATTGCAAAATCTTTCTTTACTCGGCACGTCGTATACGCCGTGTCTCATTGCGACGCACGCGAAAACTCAAACCGGTCTCTTCCGCAGTTGAAGGGTCACTCCGGTACGTGGCACGCGTTCTAGCCGCATTATCGTTACCATGCTTCTTGAGTCGTGCGGCGCGTTCTTCTGGCGGCTCTGGAGCGCGTTGTCTCTTCCTCGCTTCTTTCTATCGTTGTTGCGTCTCTTTTTCGCTCTCCATAGAGACTGCAACAGGCTGAGGCGAAGCGCATATATATATATATATATATATATATATATATATATATATATATATATATATATATATATATATATATATATATATATATATATATATATATATATATATATATATATATATCCTCAGAAGGCGGCACCTCCTCTCCTTCTACCCCAGCGGAGCACATCTGGTAGAGCGAGCGGCGACGGCAACAGCGTCGACGGCGGCGCCATCTGTTGGAGTGCGGCGGCGGCGTTGCTAAGCAACGGCTGCCTAGGTAGTTCAACGGCCACGGCATAGGGCATACGGCTGAAGAGCGACCACGCTACGAGCCGAGCTGGCTGGCTGGCATAGTGTTGCTTTCGCAACGAAAAGCGTCTGCTGTGCATTGCTAGCCAACATCAAAAACCCCGAGGTGCTCGAAATTAAACCCGAGTGCTCCGCTACAGTAGTTCTTTTTCTCTTCCTTCTTTCTCTCTCATGTTCTTGCTTCCCTCATGGTGCGGTTGAGGCAGACGGAGTACCCGGGTTCGACCCCGGCTGTGGCGGTCGCGTTTCGACGGAGGCGAGACGCGAAAGGCGCCCCTGTGCGGTGCGATGTCAGTGCACGATAAAGATGTCCACGTCGTTGAAATTATTCCGCATCCCTCTACTACGGCACCTCTCCCTCTTTCTTTCACACCCACCTTCCTCCCTCCTCTCGCAGCGCAGTTGAGGAGGGTCCACAAGAAATCGAGACAGTTACTGCGCCTTTTCCTTTCCTCAAAAGCCATTATTTTTAGGTGTTCAACGAGAGTCGGACAGCTACTGTGCAATTAATTTCCAAATAATTATTCTCCCCTTCCCATGCCATCATTTTATGATCATTTCACCTTATCGTATCATCTCGCGCTCCTTCGCGGTTGCGTTGTGCAGAGAAGAGAGCGCAGCAAATCCAAGGATTTTGCCATTAACAGCCACCGCTCTAAAAAGACAGACCACAGGCTAGGGAAAGAAAAGTACGCCATTTTATTAAGAGCAGCTAAATAATGGCGTTTAATCCAAGACTTTGAGAAGAAAACATAGCGGAATCCGGCGCAATATGCCACTAACACGGCACTGTTACACCAGTTGGCTTCCGCGAAGCGAAGACCGGCAGATTTTTTTTTGTCACCGTCCTACGCGTTGCTCACTGAAACGAAGGCGGAGGATCTTGCGGAACTATAGTATTAGGCCACTCTCGAGTTGGAAAGCGCATGCCTCCTTTATATTTTAAAAGTGGCCGAAAATATCAATGGACTAGGTTCTCACCCCATAAGCATGCTAGTGGGCTCGGTGGCGCTACAGAAATGGATCGCCCTAACTGCCTTCGCTTCTTCGTTACGCAGTTCACCCCACTTTCCTGTACCCGTCTGCTCGCTGTCTTCGGAGTGCTGTCTGCCTGCACATCATCAACAGTCGTCCCGTTGCCTGTGCTTCCCTCTGCGCATGCCCATACCGACATGGAACAACCGCTGCGAGATCAAGCTTGGACAGCGAATTGCGAGCCTCTGCCCACAACTACGGATACTTTGCTTTCGCTGCATTATCTTCATCGCCCCCGGCCGCCGTCATCGCTATCTGCAACAATCACCGTGCCCTCCCCTGGATTTGGCTACATAAGGCCCGACCAAACCATCGCATCGCTTAGTGGGCTCGGCGGCGCTACAGAAATGGATCGCCCTAACTGCCTTTGCTTCTTCTTTACGCAGGTAATGAATTATCACAGCCTTTACGCCAAGCGCTCCAGTAACCGCTGTCTGTTTGTGCTGCCGGGCCCACGGCGATCTATTGCTTTGTTTTACGAGTGTTCCCACATGTTGCTGAAACTACTATTACTGGCCAGGGATGTGGAAACAACTCCAGGGCCTCCCCCCTCCTATACTGCTGACAATTCCAATGATATACTTGCCACGCTTACAGTTTTACAATCCGGGCAGTCAACAATCCTTGAGAAGCTAGGCTCTATTGAGTCCACCCTTGAAGATCATGAGAAAGCATTTGCGCACCTAAACACTAGGCTTGCGAAGATTGAGACAGATTTCCAGTCTATTTCAAATGTAAGACCTCAAATTGACAGTATACAAAGCATTACCGCCAACTGCTCAGCTCAGGTATCTACTTTGACTGCCCGGATGGATGACCTTGAAAACATGTCTCGCCGAAGAAGTTTGGTGTTCTATGGGCTCAAAGATGCGGAAAACTAAAGCTGGAGTGATTCTGAAAAGTTAATTGATCACTGCTAGGAGAAACTGAATATAACCATTGAAAGCAATAATATTGAGAGAGCTCATCGTATGGGCACATTCAAAAGAGAAAAGCACCGGCCAATCATAGTTAAATTTCTGCAGTTCAAGGACAAAGAACGTGTTTTATCATCAGCCTATAAGCTTAATTCGACTGATTACGCAATCAGCGAATACTTCTCCCCTAACACCCGACTCGCCCGCAAACGCCTCATTGAATTTGCGAAAGCTAACCACATCCCCTACAAGCTCCGTCACAATAGGCTAGTCTCTAACAGTAAAACGTACATCTTTGATGACACCGCTGAGAAGGTGCTCGAACGTAAAACATAGCAGCCACCAATTCCCCTCAGCAGTAACATACGGTCCAAAAGCGATCATCTGCCCCTCTTTTACACTAACATTCGCAGTATAATACCCAAGCGTGAATCCTTATGTAGTCTTATCAGCGCATCATCCAGTAACGTTGTTTTGCTGGCTGAAACATGACTAAATTCATCAATCTTAAATTCCAAAATCCTGCCCGAACTTCCTGACTTTGATATATTCAGAAAAGACAGACCTGGCGGCTGCCGTTGCGACGGCGTTCTTATCGCTGCCGAGCGCCTTCTAAATTGTTCCATTGTTAACGTAGTAACCTCGTTGGAAATGATTTGGGTGTGCTGTCATGCTTCATCCCCTCGCGTACTCCTCGGTTTATTCTATCGACCGCCTGATACGGACATTTCCTCCATAACGCTCTTTCATGACACGCTCGATTCACTAATCTCATATTACCCACGCACCCCCATTTTGCTTTTCAGCGATTTCAACTTTCCGTCCATAGATTGGAATGATATGTCCTGCACCCTAACAAGAAGTCAGGCATCTAGTGAATTTTTAAACTCATGCCTAACTATCGGCCTGTCTCAAACTGTTTCTTAGCCCACCCGCACGACGGACTATACATTAAACATTCTTGACCTTATTTTAACTACTCACCCTGACGAATTCAGTGCTCCTTCGTACATTACGGGCCTTAGTGACCACGTTGTACTTCACACTACCTTTTCTACCAGCGTTACCAAAAGTCCTAAATCCAAAAAAGTACTAACGCTATACGACAAAGGAGACTACAATAGCATGAATCGTGACCTTCTTGTTTTCCATAATCATTTTGCTTCTACCTACCACTTACGTTCTGCTGAGTCGAACTGGTCTCTCTTCAAGTCAGAAATACTGCGTCTGATTCGACTTTACATCCCCACCATCAGCATAAGAAAGCGAAAACGTTCCCCATGATTTAATGTTACACTAAAGCGTTTAAATAATAAGAAAAAGCGACTTTTCCGTTCTGCTAAGTTATCTAACACCAAATGTGCCTGGAACAAATACCACGCCACTGCCAAGCAATATTCCGATCTCGCTACCCAAACTGAACTCCGGTTTTTTTCCACTACCCTCCCTCAAATGTTACAAAGCAACCCTAAGCGCTTCTGGAAAACAATGATCCCCGACGTTGATAATAATATTTCTCTCATTGACAGCACTGGCTCGCCAGTCGGCGTATCCGACGTACCCCATGTCTTGAACCATGCATTCTCTTCAGTTTTTACTAATGAAACAACTCGTGATGTCCCTGATCCCGCGCCTTTGCCGCATCCACCAATGGATGGCATCACCTTCAACGCACATGGTATTGTTAATATTATCGACTCGCTAAAATTTTCAGCTTCCTGCGGTATCGATGGAATTAATTCCAAAGTCTTAAAGAATACTAAACATGTTTGCAGTCTTATTCTTTCCCTCATTTTTCAACAGTCGCTTGATACAGGCTCCGTTACACATGATTGGCGAATTGGGAAGGTGATTCCAGTTTTTAAGAAAGGTGACAGATCATCCCCAGGTAATTATCGACCCATTTCGCTTACCAGTGTATGCTCTAAGATCATGGAACACGTCATTTACTCTAGTGTTGCCACATTTCTAACATCGGTCAACTTTTTTCATCCAAATCAACACGGATTCCGGAAAGACCACTCATATGGAACCCAACTAGCTTTGTTCCTGCATGATATTCATGCCTATCTTGACCGCAATATCTCAAATGATGCGCTATTTCTAGATTTCGAGAAAGCTTTCGATAAAGTGCCCCATTCCCGCCTTCTACTTAAAATGTCCCTGTTAAACATTCATGCTAGTGTCTTGAACTGCATTCGAAGCTTTTTAAATGACCGCATGCAATTTGTTTCCGCTAATGGCTTCTCATCATCTTACTCACACATTCTTTCAGGAGTACCCCAAGGCACAGTTCTTGGCCCCTTGCTCTTTCTAATATACATTAACGATTTGCCTTCCACAGTAACATCTAGCATCCGCCTTTTCGCGGATGATTGCGTACTCTACCGCCCCAGAACTAACGCCGAGGATGCTTACATCCTCCAAAATGACCTGTATAACATACAGCAGTGGTGCACTACGTGGCTTATGACCCTAAATACTACAAAGAGTGTGCAAATTTCTTTTCACCACCGCCGAAATTATACTCCGCCTGCTTATAAAATTAACGATACTGCCATTATTTCCGCTAACTCTTTTATGTATCTTGGTATTGACCTCGCTAGTGACTTATTACAGTCTTGCCACATTAACCACATATTAAACTCATCTAATCGAGCAAATGGGTATCTCCGGCGTAACCTGCGCATGACACCTTCTTCCTTAAATTTACTAGCTTATAAAACATTTGTGCGACCTAAACTTGAATACGCTTGCGCAATATTTGACCACATCAGTCTAACCTTACCTCAGCCCTTGAATCTGTTCAGAATCGGGCCACTCGCTTTATCCTTTCAAACTACTCGCGATACTCTAGCATATCAACCTTGAAGTTGCAACTAAAACTTCCTTCTCTCGCTTCCCGTCGCCGAATTTCACGTCTCTGCCTTTAACACAGGTTTTTCCATTGTTCACCCCGTGACAGCAAGCTCATTCTACCAGTACGTCTAACACCCCGCACAGGCCATCCAAACAGCGTCATCCCGCATCGTGCCCGCACTACTACTTTTCAGAAATCATTTTTTGTTCATACAGCTCACGACTGGAATGACCTTCCCTCCGACTTAGCACTAATTCCTGATCCAGCCCATTTCAAGACTGCCATCGAGGAAGCCATGTCATCGTCTTGATTCTCATGTAACATTCATTGTTAACCGCTGTTCTTGCGCCCACTCCTCATGTAATGTCCAGTCAGGGGCCCTTGAGGTTCAAATAAATAAATAAAGCGCTGTTGTTTTAGTCGTTGCCTAAGGTTAAATGACTCGGGGCTCCAAGAGCCTGCTGCTGCACTTGAACACTTTTACTTCTGAAGGCTCGTCGTGGTTCATTCACCTATTGATCATGCCCAATATCAAGGTCAATCAGATAATTTTTGCGTGGTGAGCGTCACTCGAGTGTTATCCCAATTAGATAAGGGAATGGTTGCGTTGATTAGTTGACAGTGTTTAATGTAGGCGATACCTTATTTTTTCGCCCCTTAGTGAGAGAACAGTGCTGATGATTTTTTTCACTGCCACCGTATCTTTGAGACTCAGCATTTTTTAATTCGAACAGACCTCAAATTTTCTAAACTTAGGGTGTTGGTTTCACCGTTTTTTTTTCTAAAGAGGAGAAGTGAAAGATGAAGGAGCGCTCGTGACTCTACTGAGGCAAAGAAGAAGAATGCAAGACTCCTTGATTCGATGAGCCAGGAACTGCAATCGGACACTTCCGTTCCACGACAGAGTGAGGAAATGGTTCCTATTGCGTCGCTAGACGGACTACAGGTGAGCAATGGGCGTCTATAACTTGTCAGATGACAGCGAAAATCAAGCAACAATATATGTAACCTGTCAATGTTGTGTGGCACTGGTGGGGCTTACTAATGTCAAATGCCTCTCGGCGCCTGAACGAGTTTGTTTCGTTGGTCTGCATCATCACGCATAAACTGCCACTTGAATTCCAGTTCACCACTTCAGATCCTAAGGCGGCGTAGGAAGTCTTTTTTTGCGTGCTACAAATCCCCCTTGCCATTGCGGCACGGGGTAACTTGGCGCTTCCACATTATTTATACAATAATACCCTCATTCGCAGTGCACGAATGTTTTCTCCTTCCTTCTATATAAAAATGAAGCTGTGGACAAGATTGGGCTCGTGAGTATGCACTCCAGGAGAAAACTGGAATAACCGCTCATCTACCAAGGCAGGTAAAGGCTGCACATTCTAAATTCAGGAACTTTCCTTGTGAATTGCCGGCGTGCAATCTGAATTTTCATGGACAAGTTCTAAAAGCCCATAAGGCAACTAGTGCTGTGCGAACGCGATTATAACGCACATTAAGGACTTGAAGTTGGAGACCGTCCACTGAAAGGAGCATGGCCGGTGATGCCACTGTGATACTACAAGCATCGCGCGGCATTAACGCAATCCCAATGCTTCTAGAAATGAGCTCGCAGGGATTATTGGTTGCTATCGAGGAAGTCCATAAAAAGGAACCTTGTTTGTACAATTAGTTTATCTGCTAACGATTTCCGTAATTTCAAGCGAAATAATTTTCGACCAAACAAGAACCCTAAAAAATGTGCCCATCAATCATCTTCAATGACCAGCAATAATACCTAAGAACACCTTGCGCATTCTGAATTCATTAGTGAATATTGCAGAGGCATGTTTTTCAGTTTATTAGCAGCCTCAGTGCGTGCGCAATGAATCCTTTCAAATGGTACATGATGTAGTGAGTGCACATGTGGCTCCTACTTCATGAGAACTGAATTACGTGCGATTTTATCGGCCACATCTCTGTGTGCAGCTGTCTGCAATGGCTCTCTCAACGCTGAGAAGGAACTGATGCAAGTAAGCTTCTGGACTCGGTCTCTCGGTAGAGCCGAAAGGCCCGTTCTCGTGCTTTTCCACGGCGTACACTTCGGGTACGGCAGCAAACTGCCGCAACTTGTGGATGCCTCTACCATGGCGGTTCGAGCAGACCTGGTGGTCGTGGAGCCAAAATACCGGCTTAACCTGTTCGGCTTCTTGACTGGCAACCGGAGTGACGCGGTTCGTGAGCACCGCCAAGCGATAGCTGCTTGGTTTCATCTCCTGGGCTAAAAATATGGCATTCAAAGACATGTCGATGTTTTAAGCTTATTATAAGGCGAAAAAACTATATGGCTCACTTCGAAAGGTAGTGTCCGCAAAATCTGTTCGCAAAATGCGTCCGCACGATGACATCACAACTTGAATGATGGTTTGGTTTATGGGGGTTTAACATCCTAAAGCGACTCAGGCTATGAGAGACGCCGTAGTGAAGGGCCCCGGGAATTTCGACCACCTAGGGTTCTTTAACGTGCACTGACATCGCACAGTACACGGGCCTCTAGAATTTCGCCTCCATCGAAATTCGACCGCCACGGTCGGGATCGAACCCGCGTCTTTCGAGCAAGCAGCCGAGCGCCATAACCACTCAGCTACCGCGGCGGCTCAACTTGAATGAGTATCAGTGTGTAAGTTTGGTTTGGCGTATTTGAGTGGAAATAAATGAGCGGTGTATTATGTAATGATTAAGAATGACGATGTGTTCTCGTTATTAATACAATTCAGCGCAATAATTTGTGTTAATTAACATCGAATTTGATAAATAATTGTAATTAATTAACTAACCAAGTAGAGCGAATTTGTGTTAAATTTGTTAAGTGAAACAGGATGACGGTGCAATTAAGATATTTTTTTAGTACCAAATAACATAATGAGCACTCAATAGCAATAAAGTTAGTCGATGAGGTGGGTAACGGTGATGACGTCGTACCAAAGTCGGGTGACAGTATGATTTGTAATATTTGGAGAGTGATGACGTCACTCCCGAGATGAGTCAAATCGCTGCCAAGTGCAAACAGGAGAGAGGAGGAATGATGCATAGAGACGCGCGGCGCAAAACCCCGTCCGTCGAAGCGACGAACCCGCCGCGGTGGCTCAGTGGTTAGGGCGCTCGGCTACTGATCCGTAGTTCTCTGGTTCGAACCCGACCGCGGCGGCTGCGTTTTTATGGAGGCAAAACGCTAAGGCTTCCATGTGCTGTGCGATGTCAGTGCAAGTTAAAGATCCCCAGGTGGTCTAAATTATTCCGAAGCCCTGCACACTACGGCACCTCTTCGTTCCTTTCTTCTTTCACTCCCTCCTTTATTCGTTCCCTTAAGGCGCGGTTCAGGTGTCCAACGATATATGAGACAGATACTGCACCATTTCCTTTCCTGAAGAAGCCAATTATTATTAAGCGACGACTATTGTTTGAACAGCAGACGTTGACGGTGCATACAAAATCCCAGCGATGGCATCAGCGGTTGACCTCAATGTAGTGGCAGCATTACCGAATACATTCACCAAAATGTTGATAAACGTTCGTCGTACAACATTCCCGGAAGAGTCATAGCATTTCTCTTCGAATATACCTTACATATTTGTCAAGTTGGAGGCTAGCTTGCGACAGGGGATTGGACCAATGACATGCACCTTCAATTGCATGCTTTCTGAGACTACATTTTTTCTTGAGGCGCGGTTGGGGCGTCCACCGAGATGTCGAGATGTGAGTTACTGCGCCCTTTGCTTTCCTCAAAAACAGTTTTCATATTAAAATTTTGACACAACGAATCTTTGTGTTGTGGCATGTCGTAATCAAGCATCAGAGATATCGAACAAAACCGAATATAACGAAGTGCCGCACAATGTCTTAACCGGAAATTTCAGAAGGGATGTTGTAGTCACACGCCGCAGCAGAAACAAACGAACCGCTTTCGCATTTCTTCACTGAAGCGAATTTAGTGCCCTCGCATTTTTTTTTGTTTTTCCGTGAGAAAACCACACTTTAACCAAGAAATATATTCTTGGCCTCCGCAATGCAAAATCCGCGATCGCCTCCGGACTCTGAGCCCCACCCATTGGTTCGTTGCTGCAAGGCTGTCTCGATGCCAGGGTCACTTTTCTCCTCCTCATTTTTTCTGATTAAAGTTTAACTCACCTGCTTAACAATCAACTGTTTTATAGGTGCCCAGTATGTTCTAAGCAAATAAGTCATGTCAGTCCCATTATGTTGCGAAGGTTTCTGCTATTTACGTCGAAATCAATCATTGGCTTTCCTTACCGTACTTTCAGAGTTTGCGAAAGCAGCAGGTTTTTGTGCACTTCCCCAAAATAGTTGGCGACAAACGCTTCCAATCTCCTCCTGGACCCTGTGCGTGCATCTACATAGGGGTTATATGTAACTGTACGGATAGACATGAGAGCAGTGATTTTTATACTAGGTAGGCACCTGCACCATTCCAAGTAGGAAGACATTATCAATAGGATCGCAGGGGTAGACTAAAAACAAGAAAAAGGTAGGCATCTCTTTTGCTTGTCTTGTATACGGCGAGTTTCTCGAATTACGCAGCATAGAGTGAGCGTTCTCAAATATTCTTTATTTGGCTTTACTCATAATAATGTTTAAGATAGATATAAAGTGCTATTTCGGCATCAGCAGGCTTTGGCGGAGCGATGACCTGCCGAACGTTTTCTCCCTATTGCAAATCCTGCAAGGCATATTGTAAAAGTGAATCTCTTTTTGATGAACGAAAAATGAAAATATTCACACAACCCTACAAATTCGTCCTTGACATTAGGTGAAGTTTCATTTCTTCTGCTGTGTTGTTACTAACGGAGTAGTTTTAAGCATTTGTAAACTTCAAAATAGGCCACAAGAAGCTCAAAGAGGCCAAATTGCTTGCCTTCAAGTCATATTAAAGACAATGTAACGTGATTTGTTACCCTCAAAGGGCGAGTATTTGCCCAAACCTACATTGCACTCTTTGCACTTGGTTAGGAAAATAAAAAAAATAGAAGGAATCTTAAGATCCGCCCTAAGGGTATGGTGCTAAAGCGTAGTGAGTTAATTATTGCTCATATATGCAGATTTGGTGATCCTCGACTTTACACTCATAAATCCTTGGGAGTCGAAATACCACTCCTGGCCCGTGCTGCCACCGGTGGGCTTGTGCGACCCAGGTTGCTCTTACCGAGCGACCAGTCATTAATTAATTGCCTCCTGCCACTAGTGGTAAATTTGCTCACAATCCGGTATGCCGGTTGGGATGATGCCACAAGGTCACGTGACATATGTGGCCCGCATAATTGCTTCCGCGACAATTTTTAGCTCACGACGCTGACGACACCGACGCCGGATTTTCTGCAGAACGGGAGCCGTAACACTATCGAGTTAAAGAATCCTTTGACGTAAGACAACCAGCCTGTTTAGGTCATTACTAAAAACCGTCCTAGTTGATTATTCCTACAGAGCTTCGACATTAGTTTCAAGGAGATAAATTTCAACAAGTACCACTGAGTGTCTTATGTAGAGCGCAGCATTCTAACGTCGTATAGGTACATAGAAGGAAGGCTTTGTTAAAGCGCTTAATGGACCGGCTTGGGTTTGTCGAATCACCTTGTTTTTTGTGGCGCTTGGAAACAGGAGGCAATTTGCATCAATTATCTCACTAATTTGATCATTGCTCTGTGAGACCTGCAGCATTTTTGGTGGAAAATTTTGGAAGCGAGGAGGCGGCTCAGTTTGTTGAGAGATCCATTGCATTGTGCCATAAGCATAAGCGGTACGAAGGTGAGCATACAGAAGCGGATTTTGGGAGGAGCACGAGCCTCAATTCGCGCTAACCCAATTTTACATTAAGATCAATATACTTGATCTAACTTCTGCTGTTTGCCAGTAGTCTTAGATTCTGATTTAGAACAAACTAATGTCTCTTTGTGGCCGACGATTCTCTGCTGTAGAGGGATTCAGAGCGCAGGTGAAAAGTGTGATTGCCTGCCTGCGTACTTGTGGTATCTATCGCCTCAACTTCAGTGGCCATAAATTGAGACTGTGTATCTCCGAACAGCCGACTCTGAAAGAAAAGATGCTTTATTCGGATTGAGGAGCGGTGTGGGTGCGGGATGCTATTGCTATGTCATGCGGCAGTTTTTCGCCCCAAGACAACAGAATATGCAGGTCTTTGGAGAAGACTCTTAGCATAGTAAAATTGAACCCCGCCACCCCCCCCCCCCCCAAAAAAAAATGTGTCCAAATTGTCAGCCACGACAACGAAAAGGCTGTTGCCCAAAACTGTTGCGGCAGTGTGTGGTTTGGGTCTTAGGTGGAGCTATCACTTTATCGGTGAATTTATGTGGATCCAGTTAAAATTTACGAGCATAGATGCAGCTCTTCATAGCTTAAGATAGAAGCCTAATATGACAGGTCCTCATCCATCAGGGCTCGCACCAGGGGCAAAAGTGATGACACTTTAACGATCCGGTCTGGCGGTTGCGCTCTGTCGCGCATATTGCCTTAACGGGTTACCTGCCGTGATCATGTTATTCCCTAAGGTTTCCTTTCGTATGGCACCCAACGTACGTCTGCTGAACCAGCGGCTTCCCTGGACAGGCTGCGGGTGAGCCTGTCACCTTTCGGTTGCGGTCCACGCTCCACGGTGCCGCTTGAGTGGGGCTCTGTCGCCGGCTTGGTTGGCTTCCTGCTGGTGAAGAAGACTTGCTGGGTGCAGCACCATTCCTGTACTTTGCTCCTTCCAACCGGCTCCCCTCTGCAGCCTTCCAAGCAGGACGGTGCCAGAAGGTTCCAGCAGCTCGAAGCACTCCTCGTGCAACTGTGGGCGTGAGTACAGCCCGCATTGTGTTGTCCGGAATTCAGTGTAGCATAGAATCACAATAACACATGCAGCTAGCATCTGCAAGGGAGAACTCCGCTTGGGCATGGCGTGTACTCATGTGGCCAGGTTGCGTGTATAAAATTCGGGAGCCGAGGCAGAATGAGAAGCTTGTCAAGCAAAACGCAGTCACGATAAATGTGGATTCAACTACTCATCCTGCAAACTTCCTTGGAGTTGACAGTTCTCTCTAACCCTTATCCTGGGCACTAGTGCACATAATGATTCCTTGTCTGCGACAGAAGTTAAAGATGAAAATATTTTTTAGGTTCACTGCGACAATGCTGCAATGCTAGTTATCCTGAAGCCACGAAGTATACTTTTATCGACAGTTCAGGTTTGGAAACACATTCTAAGGTGGCTTACAGACGTACAAAGCAAACCTGTTAGCTTGATAGTAATGGTAACAGTTGCATTGGGGGTGGTTCAAGAAAAGGCTGCAACAACTCCTCATGGGAGAGAAATGTTTCGTACTTGTCTTTGAGCCTTCTCTCGAAAAGGGTGCTTTCTATCGATGACTCGCAACTTTTGAAAGGTAACATTGCCTCATAGGAAACGCATTCATTGACCGAGAGGTGTTTAGATAGGTTCAGCAGAACAGGCACCAACCGCCCTGTGCCGAAATTCATTTCAGCCTCATGGTCGCAAGACATATATTGGAAAGAAAACTTACTAGCCTTTAGTTATTCTTTATTGCTTCTTTATGTTCATTTCTAATAAGTTAAAATAAAATAAGTTTCTATTCCCTCACTCTCACTTTAATAACACCAATACGCGCATGGAAGCCAGGGGGATACTCAGCATAAATAACGCAAACTATAGATGAAAAAGATATCAGAGGATCTAAAACATGACTACCACACGCGGAAGCAAAAACATATAAACCACAGCTTAAAGGAACGAAATGCACGTCAAATGGAAACAAACAAAGCGACCAAACAGTCAAGTGTCAATGGAACCCAGTTCTTTTGGAGGGTTGAAACGGAAGGCGAGCTAACACATTCGTCCGGTTGCGACTGCAAGATAGAAATCGCCTCTACAATCTCTTTTTCAAGCTCTCCTTTCCTTCTTCCACTTCTTCTTCCTTTCCTTCTTCCAATAGCGGCAATAGCGACAACTGCGGCAATGCGCGCTCTATGCGCGCCTGCTGCGTCAGTCGCAATTAGCGCTCACACAGTGGTGCCCCGCGGAAGGGGACCACGGAAGCGGTCCCGAATTGCACTAAGCTATAACTCTGTAGTACCTATGCGAGTTATACGCTTTGCGTGCTATATATATATATATATATATATATATATATATATATATATATATATATATATATATATATATATATATATATATATAGGTTTTAAACGCTATTCCCGGTTGGAATGTTTTGTATAGGCCTCTATTTCATATGTTACTTCTCCTTTAGGCCAATGTCGACTTGCTGGACCATCAGCACTGGCCGTCAGCAGTGGTGGCTTAGGCTCATGGCGTGATTAAAACCCGCTTTTTTCAGCTTACAAATTGGATGCATGGTGGTTTCATCCTGTTAGTTTTCATCTCTGCTGCGAGAACTGCATCCTTGTAAATCCTACTGACCGAAAAGACGCAGTTTGAAGGTGCTATCTTCGGAGATTTTGTACCACATTAAAGGGTCCCAAGTTCTTGAAGTTAATGCACAGCCACAAAGTATATGATTTTAATCGCAGTCCACATGTTTACTTTGGCTGATATTAGCATATTAATTAATTAGCTTTTCTTCGGGTATGGAGGACACGCCGAAGTGGTTGCGTGCTGCACAGCGAGTGTCGCGGGGAAGCCAGTAATCTTACCTACACCCCACCCCTTTGTGCATAGACCTGGGGGTGGGTTGGGTAGCCTGTTGAAGGTAAGGAGATATTGCTCTATAAGATAGAACCTTAGGAACCTAACCATGAGCCTTAGGTAGTCCGCACGCCAAATCTATTAAATCTGCTGGTTTGTTAAGCATACATCGGTCCCTCGCCGCGCAGGGCTCTTTCCGGGTTGGACAACGCCTGTTGCAAGGCCGCCGTCCAGCGACCAATGAAGAACCACAATTGAAGCCGGACGCTTCACCCTGCGGCTGCTGACGGCAGGGCCTCGTGATGCCGGCTGCCTGTTAGCCACCACGCGATCCCAACAGCCGCTGCCTTATTTGAAACGCATCCAAATTCAAGCTCGGAAAATAGCTTTCGCGAACACACTCCTGCCAGCGCGCTGCGGGAAGCCGCGAGTTCGGGGCGAAGTTCCAGATTTTCGCCTTGAATGCCGTCTGCGCGCTGGCGCACTTTGCTGCCTTATGAGTAGTGCTTCATATATCGCGGCAAATTTTGTACTGCTTGTGGTTTGTTTCATTGAACATTAATTTCGTCTTGAAAGTTTGTGTTCTTTGTCTCAATTTTACATACACAGTAAAATTAGGCGTCGTAGACGTTGTAAAATATCTTGCCCGTGGTGGTAGGAGCACTGAGGACCAATGAACACTGCGATAGGGAGCCGCGTTGGAATCGTAAAAAGACCACTCTCACCGAAAACAGATCATTTATGCGATAGAGAAGAAAGACCAAAAACGTAGTACATGCGTCGCCACCACCGGTAGATTTCGCAAGGAAAGTGCGAGTGCCGACACCGATACCTACGCGGATCTCGGAGGCTACGTTACACCGCCGTGCACGTCACAGCTGTGGCAAACCGTTCTTTTCGGTAAGGTTGTCATGAGTTTGAATCGACTGTCGTGGTTTTCAAATCCAATTTTCTCGCAGAATGCTTCTCCTGCCGCCTGCCGTCCAAACACCAACATAGCCAAAAAGAGATTTATAATCAATTGTTACCGAGAGCAATCATTGGATGGTGATGTCCTTACGATGTTTCTTTTGTGTGTGGGCCGCTTTTTGGCTGGGAGATCTAGAGGGAAGCAGTGTTGTTCATATGCTCTACTGCCCCAGCAGGTGGCTGTTTGAAACGCCGCCACCGCTGGGTCTTGAGACACCCTGGTGGGTTTTCCCGAGCTCCTGTAAAGCTCATTTTATCACAGATAGCCTTTTTAAGCGCCCATTTGCAGTGCGGTACTTAGTTGGGCGTTAACATTTGCGTGGGACGCAGTAAGTGTGTGAATACCCGAGAGGCAGCATCTTAAGGTTTGCTGTCTCATCTGCATGCAGTCATCTCGAACCAAGAGTTTAAAAAAATTCTGCACGTGCACTGCCAACAATACGCAGTCCGTCCTCCGACGGTGCTTGCGTACTGGCGTCGAAATAGCGCTGAACGAGGAAGTTTTGAACCCATCGCGGCAATAACTTTTACGCAATTTTACGGTTTATCTAATCTCTGTTTTCGATAAAAGGGACATATTGGCTATCATATGGTGCTTGTCTATCAATGTTCCTTGCCCTTCTATTCCACTATAGTGTCCTGTTAAACACAATGAGCCGATAAAAGATTGTTTCCTCAAACTAGATATGCCCATTATCCTATGAACGCAGCTGTGCCTATGGCCTCACATTCCCACAGTCAGCAAAACGAAGCTCTTCACTGTTCTGGTCTCTTGGTCTAGCGAAAATACGCTGCGTTTTGGAGTTGACGCTTTGAGGTCAAACGACACACGCACGAAAGGACACACACAGGCAATCACGCTCACGCGCGCGCACACACGCGGATAACATACGCAAACACTCTGACACACGTCTCGTAACGATATATTAATTTAACTGTTACCTGCTATGCTGGGCAATCTGCTCACAGTCCGGTGGACCGGTTGCCACCGGCCGCAGTGGGCAGAGTGCGATGTCACAAGATCGCATGAGCTATGTGGCAGGCGGACCACCTGGTTGCTCGTCAGGATCGTTTTGGTATCGAGGCATCTAGTGCTAGCGCTCTAAAACGCTGGCAGCGTTTCCGAGGGATACTGAAACCATAATTATCCGCCTGTTATTTCACTTTTAATCTCCCTTTAAAGATGTAGACAGCGAATAAAGATAACATATTGTGAGTCCAACAATGAATGGGATAGCGCGTTGGCTTGAATACCTGCTTTGAAGCTTTGTTTATTCAAACCGGAGCCCCAGCCGCTTTGCGACAGCTTGCGCTCCTCACTTAGGAGCGTAGGTATTTTATCGAGGCAACTGCGGACACTAATAGCAAAATTATAAGGTAAGCCCCCTACGTTCAAAGCATTGATTTGAGCGCTGGGCACTGCGGCAATTTGTCTAATTCAACAAGACGGCTTAATTCTGCTCTCTCAAGGGCCGAGAACCAAAGCTACCGTTAGCTCCCCCCTCCCTCCAAGCACACAAAGACGAAAAGGACAGGCGCTGACTCACGATCTTCAAAGGGTCGGGCTTTACAGATAATACAAAAGAAAGGGCCCACTGTATAAAAAAGTTTGTTGTTTAACAGTACCTCTTGCTGGGCTAGTTGGTGGTACATTGTCTAGCAAAGGTAACTTTGTTTTACAGTGAACAAGAAAAGAACTTTCTTCTACATTGGGCCCTTTCTTTTGTGTATCATCTGTTAAGCCCAACGTTTTGAATACTCCCCCCCCCCAAGCTTGTCTTGCATCTTCCTGAACGGCGATGTTGGCAAAACAGTGTTTCAAAATCAGACTCTAATGGTAAAACACATTGTGTGGAGACGGAAGCAATATTTCATTTATTTCATTTATTAATACCCTAAGGGGCGTTTGGCATTAAAGAGGGGAATTTGCAAAATTGACACATGCTTGTCATTTTTGAGCGAACAAAGAACGCCTAAATTTGCTGTATATATCGTTCTTTCAGAGTAGGCGCAAGTATGAAGTGCACTCCCGGGAAGTTAGCACATTCTAGGACAGCACATAGATAGTGGCAGCCGCATTCGGGTATTATTTACCTGTTTTTGCTGCTGGATGTGCCGTCTCCTTCGCTCACTTCTATTCTTTGACACGAGCCTCCCCGGTTGCTTTCTTGGCTTGAAGAGCAGCGGAGACGCTCTGCTGCGCGAAGGCCAATGAAGCAATGCGACACAGCGTTGATGTAATATATGTCTGATGAGGTTGATGCAACCGTCCCACACGTCGAGAGCTGGGAATGGTGACGGCGGCATTACGACAAGGTGTCCCTTTAACGGCTGTCCCTGTAGACAATAAAGAAAAACGCAGCTGTGACTAAACACAGTGCTTGTAGTGTACATTATTACTCAGAAGCAAATGGCGGAATTGGAAGGGCACCTTGGTCGCTTTTATCCATTTTTTGCTGCAGTGATGAATGCTCGAAATATGGCACCCAATTCATCCCGAAAATTAAGCAGTACGAAATTGAAGCACTACCAGTGACGAAAGTATCAGGCACGCGAGTTCTTGGAAAAACGTTTATTGTAGCTCCACCTGGCCAGCCACTCGCCTGATATTGTATGAAGGTAATAGAGCCATTAATTTTCCTTCCTCTGGTAACGATATCAGGCGACTGAATATACGTATGTGGAGCTACAATGAACATTTTTGCAAGAACTCGCGTCCCCCAAACTTTTGTCACGAATAGAACGTAGGCTACCTTAAGGGAGACATGTTAGAGAGTCGATGGAAGGAATTCAAGGTAGTACTGCTCTTCCAACATTTCATTATTCCTTGAGCCTGTCAAAGACAAACAGAAGCAGTCTACTTATACGTTGCCGGAATGAACCTTTAACAGCCCGCCTACCTCCGTTGTTCAAGAGCGCTTTGATGACACGTCAAGTTTACACGAATAAGCAGGCATAAGAAGTAGCTGTATGAAAATATTATTAGCACGAAACCTTTCACGACGGTACTCAGGAAGATGAAAAACAAAACTAAAATCACATCGATACGATAGTATACTTAAAGCATCGCGCTAATTTGAGACAGAAATGGTAATAGCGCTGCAATTAGACGTACACAAGACT